>JADBJO010001223.1:72500-75000 GCA_016801955.1 Conus betulinus | reverse complement strand
AACCCTATGACTTTGGTTCTCAAACGATTTGACAAATCTAACGGAAATTAACATTGTAGACTAAATTTTAGAAGTAAAAATTCTTTTTTAAAATTTAGGCAAAAAGAACGTGTACCCTATTAGGCAGAGTTGCAATGCTGAAGTCTCTTAATTCTTTCAAAGTTAGTTTATTTATGGATGTTATTACCTTATCCACCAGATGTTGAGATTAAATCACTCCAGAAGATGTGCTTTGATTTCGTTTGGGACAACAAACCAAGAAAAATTAAAAAAAAAAAAAAAAAAACATATTCTACATACGACATTGAACACGGAGGGCTAGGAATCCTTGACATAAAAGCGTTTATAAAGGCATTAAAACTAGCATGGATAAGAAAGCTGTATATTGGATCTCAGAAATGGAAAATAGTAGTTCAAACGCTAGGTTCAGTAGTGTAGTTATGGAACAAAACACTACACTAATAACCGATGTAATTTTTTTCTGGAGAGATGTATTTTTAGCTTTCACAGATCTAAACACTAATATCGATTTAAATGAAAGCAAAGAAATTTGTCTCTGAACCTATATTTTACAACGAGAAATTCAAAATCGACCGAACATATTTTTTTTTCTTCTGGAGAAATTGGGCACTTAACAAATATTTTCCTTGTAAAAGATATTCTAAACGAAAGTGGTGATTTTTTAAGCTGGGAAGATTTCTGCAGAAAATGGAAAATAAATGTGAACTATCTGCGTTATGTCAGTTATATACAAAACAGTAAAATAACACATGAGAATAAGAGATATCAAAATAGATAGCAAACGTTAGATATCAACATTCAAAAGCACTTCAAATAGTATGCAATGTGAAAAGAAAAATTATACTAAAAGAAAAAAACAGACAATTTTTTTTTTTATAAAACCGTTTAAGAACTGGAAGAAAAAAAAAAAATACCTCAGTTGACTAGAACGGGACTTTAATGTTGGCAGATAAAATGAAAGAAATAAAACTGAAACGGTTTCAATTAAGAATTTGTCATAGAATTCTTGTTACAAATGTTGTTTTGAAACAAATGAGTGCAACTGAAAATGGTGATGTACTTTTTGCAATAGCGAACGAGATTCTATCCACCACTACTTATGGCTATGTACTTACTCTGAAACGTTCAGGCAAAATCTGGAAAAAGTTACTTAAACATAAAACCGCACACCATGTGCGCATGTCATTTAATGTTGAACTAATATTGTTTGGCACTGATGAAATAACTCAATCTGACGAAATATTCAATATTATTATATTATGGGCAAAATATTTCATCTACAAATGCAGATTTAATCAAAGTAAGCCTAGAATATTTTTTTTTCGTGGAAGATTTGAAAAGAAACTATCGTATTGAAAAACATATATATAGCTCCGAAATGCGCCTGTTGAGTTTGAAAGAAAATGAGCACCTTATTCAGGTCTGCTTGAGGAGTAAATGCTAAACTCTTTAAAAAGAATACGCCTAAAAAATGGAAATCGTCTCAAAGCCAATGTTGTTGTCAATTTCTTAAAAGAAAATGTATATTGACTTATTTATTGTCAATTACACTCAGCAATTAAAATATGAACAGGTACACATAAGAAACAACAACTTCAACTAAATGCTCCTGGTACTCATTTGTTTTTTCGCCATAATGTTTTTTTAATACTAGGTAACAACGGCAAGAAATAGTCCGACATCCATAAGCATTGCTAAAAATAGGGGAGGGGTGCATATGAGGGGGGAGTGGGATTGAAGAGAGAATGAGACAAAGTGAAGTTTGAGTATACTGTATAGACAAGGAATTGTTTTGTGTGTGTGTGTGTAAGTGTGAGGGTAATTTTACCTTCCGTTCTCTGCGTTTGTTCGTTCGTTTCTTTATTTTTCTTTTTTATATGATATCTTTTATATCTGAGTTTATCTGTCCCGATACATTACTTTGCCGGTTCTTTTCTCTTTTTTTTTTCCCTTTTTTTTCCTGGGGGGGGGGGGGGGGGGGGGGGGGGGGGGGGGGGGGGGGGGGGGGGTGCATTTAAAAAAAGCTTTGATTTTCACCAGCATATACATACCACTGTGAGCTGTTCATCGTAGTATTGATTTCCACCCAGTATATACATACCACAGCGAGTTGCTCATTGAGGCTTTGATTTTCATTGGTATATACATACCACTGTGAGCTGTTCATTGTAGTATTGATTTTCACCGGTTTATAAACACCACTGCGAGTTGCTCATTGTGGTTTTGATTTTCACTGGTATATACATACCACCGCGAGTTGCTTATTGTGGTTTTGATTTTCACCGGTACATACACACCACTGCGGGCTGTTCATTGTAGCTTTCATTTTCACCAGTATATACATGCCACTTTTGGACTGTTCATTATGACTTCAATCTCCATCAGTAACTTTGTAACTCCACTTGTAAGTTATTATCGCTTTGTCCATGTGACTTTGGGAACGTTTTCTGTATAAACACACTGTGTCAGGGAAACGAAA
>JADBJO010001223.1:62500-67500 GCA_016801955.1 Conus betulinus | reverse complement strand
AGCATGGAAACTGCTCTGATGAAAGTTGTAAATGATCTCCTGCTTTCTCTTGATGAAGGAAACTCTGTTTTGACATTGTTAGATCTCTCAGCCGCATTCGACACCATTGATCACAGCATTCTTCTCTCTCGTTTAGAATATGTGTTTGGTGTTTCTGGCACAGCCCTTCACTGGTTTGAGTCATACCTGTCCAACCGCACTCCAACTGTATCTATTCAAAACTGCAAATTTAACCCATCGTTAATCGCCTATGGAGAGCCACAGGGTTCTGTCCTTGGCCCAGTTTTGTTTGTTTTGGCATACAACACCCTTGTCTGATATCATCTCATCTCACTCTGTTCTGACTCACTCTTTTGCAGATGATACTCAGTTACAAAAGTCTGCAGAACCCAGCCATGTCAACGAGCTGGTTCAGTCAATGCAAGCATGTATTCAGGATGTTAAATCATGGATGACGTTTAACAAACTCAAGTTAAACGATGAGAAAAACTGAAGCTTTAGTCATTTCTTCACCAAGAACGTCACTGTCTGCTCCATTACCGGACTTGCTTGTTGTCGGTGATGCCATTGTTCCATTTTCAAAATCAGCAAAAAATCTTGGCGTTGTTCTTGGCTCACATCTGACAATGAATGCTCAGGTCATCAATGTAATTCGTACGGTTAACTTTGAGCTCCGTCGTATCAGTTCAATTCGCCATTTCCTCTCAACTGAGGCAACAAAAAAACTCGTTTTCAGCATTTGTGCTCTCCCGTCTGGATTATTGCAATGGTCTCCTTGTGAATTGCCCACAAGAACTTATACAACGAATTCAGAGTTTACAAAATACTACAGCACGCATGGTCTTGAGGGTTCCCCGTAGAGGCTACATCACCCCCCATCTCCACACTCTGCACTGGCTTCCCATAGGAGCACGCATTAGATACAAAATTGCATGCATGTGTTTTCGTGCCATCAGTGGATCTGGCCCTGTCTATCTTTCTCACCTGGTTAACATATACACACCGGCGAGAACACTCCGCTCATCATCCGACACTCTCACACTCTCTGCAAGCCACGCGTTTCAACAAAAACCTATGGTGAACATTCTTTCTTTTTTGCAGCTCCTTCTGTTTGGAACTCTCTCCCACTTTCGATCCGCTCTGCCAAAACTGAATCTGCTTTCCGCTCTGCACTCGAAAAACCCATCTGTTTAAGGATTTTTTTTTATTTTTTTATTATTCTTATTTTTACAGAAAACATTTTTGTCCTGGTATTGGGTGTGTCATTGCGTTACGTGTTGTAAGTGTTGCCATTGAAAACTGACAATGTGTGTGTGCGTGTGTGTGTGTGTGTGTGTGTGTGTGTGTGGTGTCAATGTTGGTTGGTGGCCAGCCCCCCCCCCCCCCCCCCCCCCCCCCCCTTGCTATGTTTCATTGTTATAATTGATTGATGAGGTGAGTGGGGTTTATGGTTTTGTATAGTGATTTTGTTTTTTACATGTTTATAGTTAAATATTGTAAAGCGCTATCAATGTTGGTTGGCCAGCCCTCCCCCCCCCCCCTCCCCCCCCCCCCCCTCCTTGCTATGTTTCATTGTTATAATTGATGAGGTGACTGGGTTTATGATTTTGTATAGTGATTTTTCTTTTTACATGTTTATAGTTAATATTGTAAAGCGCTGTGAGCTCTAGTGAGAAAGGGCGCTCTATAAATGTACGCTATTATTTATTTATTATTATTATTGTTATGTGTGGTATCTTGCTGATTTCAAGTGACGTTGTGTGCCCTAATGAATAATTCTGTGTATTCCTAGGAGTGATGCTATGCATGACTATATGTGACGTCGTTTGCTCTTGTTGTGACTTTATGTGTTGATGTGTTTAACGTTGTGAAACTGCGAGAAAGTGTGACAGAAGAATGAGCACGCCTTCTCGCAAAATGTGATAATGCTGTTGATATTGACCTCAACACACAAACACACACACACACACACACACACACACACACACACACACACACACACGCACGCGCGTACACACACACACACACACACACACACACACACACACACACACACACACACACACACACGTGGTATTTACCCCCTGCACCTCTCCCTCCCTCTTCCTGCCTCCTCCCTACCACTTTCCACCTAAATGGTTTGATTGCGAGAAATGGTGACATTGGGACACTCTGCGTTGTTACCACCCCGACACTACTGTCAAGTTCCGCTCACTGCCGTTCCTGCCTGTGCTGTTGCAGGTGCGTGTGAATCTGTGCATTTTGCTCTAGGACGCCGGGCACAATACACCCGTTTCTTCAGACGTTGAAATACCTGCCCGCAGGATTCAACACCCCCAGGTATTTCTGCTGCTTTCTTCTTTTAAACTTATCAGTTTTTTTTTTTTTAAAATAATCTAAACACACATACACATATATGCGTACAAAGTCGAGGGATCCATGGCCGGGGGGGGGGGGGGGGGGGGGGGGGGGGGGGGGGGGGGGGGGGGGGGGGGGGGGGAATATGGCCCACGGGCGAGTGCAATGCAGTTTGGTATGGATCTGCCATTACAATGTGGATGCTGGGATCTGTTGGATATTGCTGGACTTCTATGCTATCCACAGTGCATTCTTCTGACTGCTGTTTTTTTTTTTTTTCTTTTCCTATAGATTTGATAAGTGCTATGGGTTCTATTACTGACAAAGCTTTAAATGATATTAATCAGCTCCTTCTTTTCCCCCGATATCAAGAGATCTTGCTACTAGTGGGGGAAGTTTTAAGTGATGTGAATTCGTTACACCGTTTCAGATATTAAGAGGCCTTATGATGATGTTTTAAGTGACGTGAATTCGTTGCACTGTTTCAAATGTAAAGAGGCCTTGTTGTTGATGGCGGTTTTTGTTTGTTTGTTTGTTTGTTTTTTTAATTCTTTTGTGGCGTAGATTCATTCTTCTGTTTCAGATATCAAGAAGCCTTATCATTGGTGACGGTGTTTTAGATAATATAAATTTGTTGCACTGTTTCAGACCTCAAGAAGCCTTGTTATTGATGACGGTATTTTTTTTTTTTTTTTAAGTGACGTAAAACTCGTTCTTTTGTTTCAGGTATCTAGAGGCCTTACCACTGGCAACGGTGTTTTTTTAGTGACGTGAATTTGTTCTTCTGTTTCAGACCGCTCAAGTCAGGTACTTCCAGGCATCATTCTACAGCCATCCTTCTGTTCTCCAGCCTTCTCCCTTCCCTCTCCCCCTTCCCCAGCCCAATCACACCCCCTCCTCCACAGCACGCCGACAAACACGACCTTTCAGAACCTAGCTCAGGTTCACCTTCAGTTGTCACCGGTAGTTCTTCACCATGTCGGTTTTCTCCTTTTTCTTTCAGCTGTCAGCGACCCCTGTCCTTTCTCCCCCTCCCCCACCTCCCTCAATATTCTTTCTTTTAATCTTTCTTTGACGCCTGAACTGGAGGCAAAATGGCAATAAAGTTGCAGTGGCAACATATTCCTTTTGTGTTCATCCAATTCTTTACGAGTAGTGCCTATGTATGAGTGTTGAACTAATATGTAGGTGTGTCAAACTCTTATAATACCCCCCCTCCCCCCCTTCCCCTTCCGTCCCGTAAGCCCTTCTTACCCCCGGTCCAACCCCCCATCCCTTCTACCCATCTACCTAAATCTTTTGCCCATCGTGTAAAAATCAGACAAACGATAGCATTTACACCGAAGTGGGGGAAAAAAAGATCATCTCTAAACGAAAGTAAAGAAACAAACCAACAAAACTTTCGCTTACACTGAAATTTGAAGAGAAATTAAAAAGCATTTGTAAATTGAAAGTATCGAAAAGAGAAGTATTAACTGCACTCCTCCCTGTACACGCATGGATGCACTTACGCAAGCACCCATATAAATAAACAAAAACCATGCTCTTATGTGCACAGCCACACACAGAGAAACATATCCGCGCACACACGCTCACACACAAACGCTTTCACATATGCGCGCATATACACGGAATTATGAACTTCTGCAGACACGCGCATGAGCGCGCACACACACACGTAACACACGAACTCGCGCGCACACATTCCAAGCCCCCACACCTCCACCTGTCTCTCTTTCTGTCTGTCTGTCTCTCACACACACATGCACGCATGCATGCACAAACACACAGAAACACACACACACACACGCGCGCGCGCGCGCGCGCGCGCACATGCTTCAACACACGAACGCGAGCACACATTCGCACCGAATTATATGCACACACCCACGAACACAAAGCGCACGCCAGAACACAAACACACACACACATACGCTTCCACACGGAATTATGAACTTCTACACAAATACAAACATGAACGGGCACACATACACGCACACACATTCATTTACCAAAACAGCAGCACACACACACCACACACACACACACACACACACACACACACACACACACACACACACACACACACACACACACACACACACACACACGCGTTCACGCTCGCGCGCGCACACACTCACACGCACACGCACACGCACACACACACACACACAAAACGCGCTTTTATGACATCAATGTCGTAAATTCATTCACGAGATTTCGGTGATTACGACAAGATCTTTCGTGTCAGGAGTGGTATCATGTGCGAAAGAGAAATCCAACCAAGGGCTAAGTCGGTTGCATCAACTTGAAAAAACATTGAGTAAGAATATGTGATCAGTTTGTTGCACGATGAACGTGAAGTACAAACGCAACATTTAGTGTTTGCTGTGGTTGGCATTGTAAACAGGGAATATAGTGAAGTTATGGTGTGTTTACAGGGACAAACAATTGAAGCAATTGAAAACAGACGGCGCAACAAAAAGGAAGTATCTTAACATTTATGACTGGCAGGTGCTAGCTTTCACGTCTGCGTGTCTGCTTGTCTAAACTTCCTCGTCCCTTTTTTTCATATTATTATATTTCATCCTGTTTGAAGAAGCAGGAATAGCTTAATTGGTTGAGCGCCGGACTGGTGATTC
>JADBJO010001223.1:52500-57500 GCA_016801955.1 Conus betulinus | reverse complement strand
TACCCCCAACATGCTATTGACCTACCAACTGACCAAAATCAAAACATATAGAAATAACAACAATAATGATACTAATACTAATAATGATGATAACAACAACAATAATACTAGTGATGATAATAATAATAAGAATACTAATTATAATGCCAATAGTAATAATAATGATAATAAATAACAACAATGATAATGATAATAGTAATAATAATGATAATAAATAACAACACAATAATGATAATAACAATAATGATACTACTACTACTACTACTACTACTACTACTACTGATGATGATGATGATGTTGATACTACTACTACTACTACTGATAACAATAATAATAACAATCATAATCATAATCCATCTTTAGTCTAAGGCAAACCATTTAGGATATCAATAGGTATGAGACATTTGGTAATGATGGACATTCTTGCTGGTTCAGTCATCATCATCATTGTTGGTGTGACCATTGTTAGTTACTATAATCCATATTATTGACCAGAATGTGCAGCTAAGGAAACACCTGGTACGTGAGGCTCTCGCTAAACGCATCTCCATCATTTGATATTGTTTCCGTCTTACAATATCATGTCAGGGTTCATCTGAATATTCCTGATGGATGCTGTTTTGTTCCTGAATGTGATATTCATGTCCACAATAAACTGTGAAAAAAAAAAAGTTCAGAATTCTTTTTTTTTTTTTTTTTAAAGGTAAAAGAAGAAAAACTGAGAGACGGAGAATCTTGTACAAATAAACATTTGACCCCGTGTTGTTAAAATACAACATGCAATTAAACTAAAGTGAGTATACCATTTAATTCAATGAAATTCAGTTTACACAAATTTCAAAAGGCACTTCAATAAAAAAAAAAAACAGGCAAAAGGAAAACAGTTTGATTTTGTTGTTGTTGTTGTTTTTAAACATGCTGTGTAATATTACTGTACCTCTCCACTAAAGTAAAAAAAAAAAATAATAATAAATAAAAAAGAAAGAAAGAAAGAAAGAAAAATGATGTGACATTGAGTAAAACGTACTATAATATTTACTTCTTCATATTCAAATTTGCTTTTGTGTTGCCTGCCTTATTCAACATTTCAGAATCAATAAAAACAGAAGTTGAAAAGTTGAACATCACTTAATAAGACTGACATATTTTTTAATACTTAACAGATAACATACTTTTTTTTTTTGCTTTTCTTTCTTACAGATAACATGCTTTTTTTTTTTTTTTCTTTCTTACAGATAACATGCTTTTTCGCTTTTCTTTCTTTTTTTTTTTTTTGAAACTCAAATCAAGCAGTTTGCAATGCTCAAAATACTGAACAGCAGAATGGGGAAAGAGGGGGATGGCTTTGGATCGCAAACAAAATAACTAACTCCACATCAGATCTGCCCAGTCTTTAGCTGCTGATAGAGTCTGATTAAGTAAGAGTTCCAGTTTCATTCGATTTGATCCATTCAGCAAACACAATTGTTCTTGAAACATTCACTAGTTTTCTTTTCAGTTTTCATATGATTAAAAAGAAAATTGGAGCAAAATTCTGCTTTTGCAATGTCCTAAAAAAAACAAACAACAACAACAACAACAACAACAACAAAAAAAAAAACAAACAAACAAACAAAAAAAAAAGAATCCTTCTATACGTAGGCAACGGGCTTGACTGACAGTTATCAAGATTAGTGCTGGATCGTTAATATGAACATATGTTTGTGTAAGAGGTGGAAAGCATGACCAATTAAACAGAAATAATGAAATAGACTGCAATGAAATGAAATAAGATACAATAAAACCCTGCCAACACTCCCAGCCTACACCACAGTGACTGATTTCACCACCTCGGTGGTTTCATTGTGTCCAGGTTGGTCTCCACGGAGATGGCCGAGATGGTGTGGGAGCCCATGTCTCCAGTGCCGCAGAACTCCTTGATGACTGCACATGGGACTTCACCGTCACCATGCCCATCACCACCCAGCAGCCTTGACCTTGCTGGCAGCCGTGGAGCCTGTTTCTCTGATGTTCTGCATGTACATGCTGCCCGACTCTCGCGGATGGACTGCACATTGCGTCGTCCCGTCTCCTTCATGGACTGCACATTGCGTTTCATTGTTTTCATCTTTCGGCCCACGCCATGCCGCAGGCGATAGCTGACTTCTTCCATGGTCTCCAGGATGTTGGCCGCCCGCCACGTGCCTGTCGGAGTGCCTTGCCCCTCATTGGGGGTGATGAGTTCCGGCGGGGAGGTGAGAGGGCTGACAGCCAGGGGGCTGCTGGGTGGTGTGTCAAAATCCTCGTTGGACGGGTCACTGAAGTCACGGTACTGAGAGTGTCCTCCGATCAGGCTGGTGTCCTCTTGGGACAAAAGAATGGTGGTGGTCGGAGTTCGCAGCACTTTCCGCTTCTTGCCAAAGTGACCCCTGCAGGCTTGAACCACCAGTTTTATGCTGCCCACAAACAATCCAAAACAGAGGAACCCTCCAGCTGAGAATGCACCCATGAAGAGACTGTCGATGAAGGTCGTGGGGACAGCTGAGATCACCTCCACCTGGTGGATGGCTGTGTCATTTCCCAGGTAGTTGTAAGCCTGGCAGGTGATGTTACCATTGAAGAAGCCACGGAAATTGGTAATGCGCAATCTTTTTCCTCCCTGGCTCACTGACACGGTGGATTCAAAGTTGATAGCTCTGCTGGAGTAATGACGCTTGTGTCGACAAGACGAGCAGACCGACTCCAGGCGGGGGAGGTCAGAAGGGTCAGCAAACTGGTGACCCCAAGGCGTGCGCCACAAGATGGCAGGATCTGGATCTCCTGAACATCACAGCTCAGCTGCACATCGTCCATGTACAGGATGGATTGAGAGTCATAACTAAACACCGACAATGGCTTCTGGCACTCCTGCAGTCCCGCCATGACATCCGCCACACGCTGGCCACGCAACCCCAGAGGCGTGACGCATAGCACGTGGTTGCTATGGAAAAGCTGCACCGAGCTGTTACTGATGATGCTTCTCAAACCATCAATACCGCAGGAACAGTGGAAAGGGTTGTCTGACACATCCAGAGATTCCAGGGAGGGAACCTCCTCCCTGATCAGCAACGTCACAGACCAGAGACTGTTGTTGCGCAACTCCAGACTGCGCAGAGAGGACAGGCCGACCAAAGCACCAGGCATCAGGTAAGACAGCTGGTTGTGGTTCAGGCTCAGCACCTCAGACCAGGGCATCTGACTGAAGGCATCAAAGGGAAAATACAACAGACGATTGAAGTCCAGGTTGAGCACCTTGATACTAGGTAGATCAGAAAAGACCTTCTTGGAAATAGACCACAGTCTGTTGTAACTCAAGTCTAACACTTGCAAACGATGGAGATCAAGAAAAGCCTCATCTCTGATCACCCGGACTTCATTGTGGCTGAGGTTCAGCTCTTGAAGACGCATTCCTTGAAGTACACCATTCTGGATGACTTGAAGCTTGTTCCCAGCGAAACTCACATGACGAAGCAGTGGAACATCGCGCAGAAACTTGGGCACAGAACTACTTTCAGTTTGGATGTGAACTTGCTGTTTGACCTCCAGGCTTCTGTTGACTAAGTATTTGTTGAACTCTCCTATATGAAGAACAAACATTCTGTTTGCAGTGCAGACAATCAGATTGGAGTGCTCACACACACAGGAGTAGAAACAAGGCAGATCAGAGGTAGGCTGGGACACCATTTGGACACCATGCCATATACAGCATGAGCACAACACAAACAGAAACATCCGCATATTTAGTTTTGAAGCTTCCATTGCTCCTTTAACTGACCACTAGAGATGTTTGCTGCTAGAATGAAAACATCATTGGACTGAGAGAGAAATAATGTTTGTAAAATTCACAATAAGAATAAATTGCAAAATTAACAAAATTAAATCAAGTTCACAAATTACAAAAGTGATATATGCGAAACCCTGATCGAGGATTCCAACCAACAGAGCAGCAGTGAGGTGATTAACACAGATAATACTGTACAGACTTGAGTTAGTTCAAATGGAACTGACATGAGATCTAGCTCTATCTGATGATCACCAGTGAAAAAAAAATCGTGTTTGCGGCCTTTCTCCTCTCTCATACAGACGACTTCCTTGTTTAAGAAAACAACCAAAACAAAAGACCGTGAATTCGTATTACACAGACAAACTGGAGCCTGTGTCACTGTTCCACTGTCTCTGGAGCAGCAAAAAAAAAAAAAAAAAAAAATCTCTCTGGACACTTTACATGTAGTCGTTTGTGACCCTGGTCTTCAAGAGTGATGTTCCATTGATTTGCTATCTACAAGGAAGCTGCAGAATCAGTTCTTCAGTGGATGGGAATATCTGTGGGAGAAAAAAAAAAATGATTTGTTAAATTGTGAAATTGTGGAAGAGAGAGAGAGAGTGCTGTGTGTGTGTGTGTGTGTGTGTGTGTGTGTGTGTGTGTGTGTGTGTGTGTGTGTGTGTGTGTGTGTGTGACAAAAAAGAAAGAAGAGAGAGAGAGAGAGAGAGAGAGAGAGAGAGAGAGAGAGAGAGAGAGAGAGAGAGAGAGAGAGAGAGAAAATGAATAAACAAATGACACAAAATGTTATTTACAGAGGCAGGTGGAATAAGTATATTTTACAGCCAGCCCTCTTCCAAGGCACAAATAAAGTAACCTGGACACAAATGCAATTGAACTCTAATCATAAATTAGATTAGAAGATTATGATAAAAAAAAATGGATAGACAGATAGACAGACTGATAGACAGATCAATTGATCGATCGATCGATCAATAGATAGATAGATAGATAGACACATAGATACATAGGTAGATAGATGGATACAGGAAAAGAAATAAAATCAACCATGATGACAGGGAAAACTAGTCAAAGCAAACAAAATATAGACAACCCATCTGTCACCACATGAAATGCCCCCAGCCTCCAGAAGGCTCCAGAATCACATGCCTGTCCCCATCACTCACACACTGCAATCTCCTCCAACATCTGCCAGTGCCAC
>JADBJO010001223.1:45000-47500 GCA_016801955.1 Conus betulinus | reverse complement strand
CTTAAAATCCATTTACTGGCGTAGTATGGATGGTATCGTCGAGGTGGTGCCACTCAGTTATTGTCTTAAAATTATGTGCAATGAACTGACTGGGGTATACCACCTACTTTACCAAGCTTCACTGGACCAGGGAGTAATACCTGATGAGTGGCGAGATGCAAGCATTGTCCTTTTATTCAAAAGGGTGACAAAACAAAAGCAGAGAACTATAGACCTGTATCTCTTACATCCATATCAGCAAAACTACTTGAACACAAAATATATAGTAGCGTAATGGACCATCTTGACAAATATGACTTCTCAAATAATGCCCAGCATGGTTTTAGACCGCAAAGGAGTTGTGAGACTCAACTTATAACAACTCTCAATGATTTTAATAACTGTCTTAACAACAGACAGCAAATAGATGCAATTTTATTAGTCTTTTCTAAAGCCTTTGATAAGGTTGACCATTAGGGCCTGCTGCTTAAATTAGAACACATCGGCATTGCTGGTTCTTTGCTAAAATGGTCTAGATCATTCCTCATTGGGAGAATGCAGAAAGTCGTTGTGGAAGGGTCGTCATCCCATTGTAAACCAGTCTTGTCAGGTGTACCACAGGGAACTGTTGTTCTGGGGCCCTTGTTTTCTTAATTTATATAAATGACATAAGTAGAAATCTCTCACCTGGAACTACTATAAGGATTTTGCAGATGACAGTTTGGTATATAGAACAATCAGAAGCAAGAATGATACACGCATTCTACGAGAAGATCTAAACAGTTTACAAGAGTGGGAAAGAACTTGGAAAATAGAATTTCATCCCCAGAAGTGCCAAGTGTTGCGTATATGTAATAAGCACTCACAAACTAGATCAGAATATTCTATTCATAATACTATTCTTAAAGAAACCAATGCTGCAAAGTATTTAGGCATGATTATAGATAGTCGTCTCAAATGGAGAGAACATAACAATTTAGTATGTAAGAAAGCAAATAACATCTAACTTTCTTATACAGGAATATCAATGACTGCCCCATAAAGGTTAAAGACGACTGCTACAAAACACTGGTTAGACCAGTACTGGAATATGGTTGCTCAGTCTGGGATCCTTACCATCTAAAGGACATTGATAACCTCGAAAAAATTCAGAAGAGAGCAGCACAGTTCGTAACAGGGAACCATATCAGAGAGAAGGGGAATACTAGGAAGAACATGAGGAATTTAGAATGGAAACCCCTAGAAGAGAGAAGAGCTTTTATCAAACTTAATATCTTCAAAGGCAGAGCTTAAGTAATTGATATCCCAATGGAACAACTAGTATTGAATAAAAGTAGCACCAGGAGTGGCGGTCAATCTTATGCCATACCTACATCAAATATTGACAGCCACTTCATTTTATCCTAGTTTGTGTGCCATCAAGATTGCCACAAATGCAGTCTCATTTAAAAATCAAATGGATACGACAGTCTTGAGATCTGCATATTGACTGACTTTTCTATTTTAACTTCCCCAGATATTTTATGGTTACCTGGGCCTAAATCTGGCCATTGCTTTTAACTTTTTGAATATCGTGTGCGACCCCTTGTTGCCAAAGTTTACTCCAGGGGCCAACAGGTTGAGTCGCACTTTATTTTATTTTATTTTTTTTATTTTACTTTTTAACATGCATGCTGGTGACCTACTCATTTTTGAGTGAACCAGTCTTTTAGGAAGAAGAAGAAGAAGAGAAGAAAGAAGAGATCAGTGTGTGTTTCAGGAACGCAGTAGCACCTATCATGTTTTGTAGGTAGACGGAAGAATTTGGCCAATACTGGAAAAGAATATAGAGGCAAAATCCAGGTTTCAAAGTTCTCCTGTGTGTCGATGTCATTGTTGGGAACAGTCAAGCTCTTACCCATGTGCTGATCCAAGAATGTGAACACAAGTGGGCATTTAAACTAGGACTTAATATTTGGCGTAAACCATGAAGGCCCCAATAAATTCAATGCTGTCAGTACTAGAAATAAACTGTACTATAAATTACATTTATCAGATGTGAAGTTCAGGAGACTTCACCAGCGTGTCCCATTAATATGTTCAGTTGTCATCCATGTCAACTGACATCCAGTTTTTACCCATGTCAAAAATGTCATGTAATGTGTGTGTGTGTGTGTGTGTGTGTGTGTGTGTGTGTGTGTGTGTGTGTGTGTGTGTGTGTGTGTGTGTGTGTGTGTGTGTGTGTGTGTGTGTGTGTGATTGTGTGTGTGTGTGTATGTGACGTGTGTGTGTGTGTGTGTGTGTGTGTGTGTGTGTGTGTGTGTGATTTCTGTCATAGATATTCACAGCTGGACTTTTGTGTTTACAGACAATGGATTTCCGAATGCGAGAAGCTCTTCGTAAGAGTCGCATCTTTCTCCTGGAGAACATCATCTTCGATGTGCTGACTGATCATTTGATTGATCAAGATATATTCTCTGAGACTATGCTGGATTACATCAAGGTACATCTATATCTGTACATTGAATAGAAAAAACGAATA
>JADBJO010001223.1:20000-40000 GCA_016801955.1 Conus betulinus | reverse complement strand
AGTGTTGTTACAGGTGTAACATGGTGTCCACACCCTCTAAAGTCTGCCAGTGCGGCAGTGTTACAGGTGTAACATGGTGTCCATACCCCTCTAGAGTCTACATGTGCAGTGTTGTTACAGGTGTAACATGGTGTCCACACCCTCTAAAGTCTACCAGGGCGGTGTTGTTATATGGGTGTAACATGGTGTCCACAGCCTCTGGAGTGTGCCTGTGCGGTGTTGTCACAGGCGCAACCTGGTGTCCACACCCTCCAGCATCTACCTGTGCGGTGTTGTTGCAGGTGTACCCCATGGACACCAGTCCCCGTGGCCTGGCCTTGATCATCAACAACGAAAATTTCAAAACCATGCCTCCACGGACGGGAAGCCAGCGCGACATGGAGAAGCTGTGCCTTCTGCTGAAAAAAGCTGGCCTTTGATATCTGTCACCAGGTGGACAAAACGGCACAGGTGGGTGTAGGTGTGGTTATCCATGTGCATTTCATGTGCATATGTGTGTGTGTGTGTGTGTGTGTGTGTGTGTGTGTGTGTGTGTGTGTGTGTGTGTGAGAGAGAGAGAGAGTCAGTCTTCTACATGTATACATGAAACAGAGATCTTACGAATGTCGTAACAAAGATTTGCATCTTCATGTTAATCCATTAGCAACCATAATCATCTGGCTGTTTACTGTCTTTTTTTTTTTATGGGCTTGTACGTAGAAAATGGAGAACAGGAAAGACACAGACCTAGGACAGTGGTAACTAAGAATGTAAGCCTGTTGAGTGTGGGTTTTATCTGACAGCTCCTGTTTTTCACCTTTCGCCCCAAAGGTCTAGCAGATCCTGGCATGCCCTAATATGTAACCGTGCCCTGAAGTATATTGAAAAAAGAAAAAAAAAATTCCTAGCGAGAGACGAAAACACATGAACGTTTGTGTACTCACAAACAGACCTTGGTGCTTGTTGTAAAAGAATCAACATCATTCCTACCATCTACTGTGGTGCAGCGGTGAACATTGCTACCTGCAGATTTAGATGGCTCCTGTGAACATTGCTGCCTGCAGGTTAGAAGGCTGGGAACTTGTGTGAACATTGCTACCTGCAGTTAGAAGGCTGGGAACTTGTGTGAACATTGTTACCTGCAGGTTAGAAGGCTGGGAACTCGTGTGAACATTACTACCTGCAGGTTAGAAGGCTGGGAACTCGTGTGAACATTGCTTCCTGCAGGTTAGAAGGCTGGGAACTCGTGTGAACATTGCTACCTGCAGGTTAGATGGCTGGGAACTCGTGTGAACATTGCTACCTGCAGGTTAGAAGGCTGGGAACTTGTGTGAACATTGCTACCTGCAGGTTAGAAGGCTGGGAACTCGTGTGAACATTGCTACCTGCAGGTTAGAAGGCTGGGAACTCGTGTGAACATTGCTACCTGCAGGTTAGATGGCTGGGAACTCCTGTGCCATCAGCAGCATTTGTTTAAGGCCGAAACTGCCCTGCCCAAAGCTGAGTGTGCCGCTGGCTCATAAACGAAGACTGGAACGGTGCAGTTGAATTTCATCCACTAGGAGGTTGCATCTCTGAGAGTGTTCTCAAATTTTGTGACCAGCCCTGCAGCTGTCCCACCCCTCAGGCCTGGTTGAAGCTAGAATACAGAATGTTTTATGAAATGGAGTGTGGAGTAATGCCCCTGTCATAAAATCTCTGACAGAAATATTTTTCGATTACCTTCATTTTTCCTGCGCCTTAAGTCCACGGGGAGTCATTGGGGCGCTATTGAAGAAACAGTTCTCCTGGTTCCTCCAGTTTGTGGACTGTGTAGCGAGGATGTGGCCTCTGCACGTCTTTTCCCTGTCCATTCTGCAGTTTTGTCAGTCCATCTTCTGTTCCATTTTCATAATGATGTTGGCGAAACAAAGGGGTCTGGAAGCGTGGCTACATCTTCGTAGTCTTTTCTCTCAGCTAGTATCATCAGCAGATCTTGATATGGTTTGATACACATTTGTTTGGCGGGCGGTATGATCAGCGTACCTGATGTTTGATATCACATGGTAACTTTTTTTTGTTGGTTGGTTTTGTTTTGTTTTTTGTTTTTTTTGCAAGTTTTATTTCCATGGTTTGGATTCGTCTTTTTTAGGGGCACTATGAGGGTGCATGTTTCTCATACATGCAGAAAGGTACATGCAGATGGTGGTGGTGTCCTTTCATAAAGGAACATGCAGATAGTGGTATAGTCCTTTCATAAAGGAACATGCAGATGGTGGTGTTGTCCTTTCATAAAGGAACATGCAGATAGTGGTATAGTCCTTTCATAAAGGCACATGCAGATAGTGGTATTGTCCATTCATAAAGGCACATGCAGATAGTGGTATTGTCCTTTCATAAAGGAACATGCAGATAGTGGTATAGTCCATTCATAGAGGCACATGCAGATAGTGGTATTGTCCTTTCATAAAGGCACATGCAGATAGTGGTGTTGTCCTTTCATAAAGGTACATGCAGATAGTGGTGTTGCCCTTTCATGGAGGCACATGCAGGTAGTGGTGTTGCCCTTTCATAGAGGCACATGCAGGTAGTGGTGTTGCCCTTTCATACAGGTTTGAGGTTTCAAAGTAGGGTGACTGCCACAAGAAATTGAAACATGAAAGCAGAAATGGAATCACTGGGCTGCCAAACAAAGGAACAAACAAATGATTTTTTTGAGACACTGCACATCTCAACCTGTTGGGCTTTCTTCAGGCAGGGCAAACAAAGGAACAAACAAATGATTTTTTTGAGACACTGCACATCTCAACCTGTTGGGCTTTCTTCAGGCAGGGCAAACAAAGGAACAAACAAATGATTTTTTTGAGACACTACACATCTCAACCTGTTGGGCTTTCTTCAGGCAGGGCAAACAAAGGAACAAACAAATGATTTTTTTTGAGACACTGCACATCTCAACCTGTTGGGCTTTCTTCAGGCAGGGCAAACAAAGGAACAAACAAATGATTTTTTTTGAGACACTGCACATCTCAACCTGTTGGGCTTTCTTCAGGCAGGGCAAACAAAGGAAAAAAACAAATGATTTTTTTGAGACACTGCACATCTCAACCTGTTGGGCTTTCTTCAGGCAGGGCAAACAAAGGAACAAACAGATGATTTTTTTGAGACACTACACATCTCAACCTGTTGGGCTTTCATCAGGCAGGGCAAACAAAGGAACAAACAAATGATTTTTTTGAGACACTACACATCTCAACCTGTTGGGCTTTCTTCAGGCAGGGCAAACAAAGGAACAAACAAATGATTTTTTTTGAGACACACTGCACATCTCAACCTGTTGGGCTTTCTTCAGGCAGGGCAAACAACATTCAAAACAAAACAGTGCAAATAAAGGTCAGATGCACAATCACTTGTCTCTTTGACCTTGGTACAGACTGTGGTATGGGGTGAAAGACTAACGTAAGGGAATGGAAAGAGAAGAGGGAGGAGGTTGGATGGTGGAGGTTACTCATTATTTACCTACACTTGGATGCTCCCGCATCTTGCGATGCATGAGGCAGTCAAGGCGCTGCACTGTGCATGGTCCTCAGCCAATTTGCTGGCGTCTTTCTGAGTTTCATATCAGAATGTATGAGTGGTTGTAACGATATAAGTCAGCTGGGCTAGAACAAGAGATGCCCTGAGTCTCTTTCCTACGTTAGTGTATTTCCCCATCTTGGTGCTGGCGAGTTACTTCATGAGTTGGCTCCAGTCAGCTGGAAGGTCCACCTCCATATGGGATGATTTGGCACACAGACACTGTCCCTCCGAGTGATGCCTCTGTAGCCCTGCTTTGGTTATACTGACAGGCACTTGTGTCCCGTTGATTGTGTTAGTATCACCCACAATGATGTTCAAATCTTTTACTGTACGTAACGCATTACAAATTGATCTTGCCAAGGAAAGTCTTGGTTTCTCCAGTTTCTCTGCACAGAACAATCTGCCTCAATAGACTTGTGCATGGGAAACTTGAAGAACTTGATTTTTTTTGTAAAGAAATGAAATGACATCATCTCTCTCTCTTTCTCTCTCTTTCCTTTGATAACTAATAGGAGGATCGCTGTGTGTGTGTGTGTGTGTGTGTGTGTGTGTGTGTGTGTGTGTGTGTGTGAGTCCAGACTTTTATTCTTGTTTGTTTTTCTAGTGCTTTTTTTTTTTTTTTTTGTCTTTTAAGGCAGGCCCATGGTTATACTGTTTTACCCTTCCAGGAAATCCGAGGACTCCTTGGATCTTTTGCTGAATACGAACCACTGAGGCGGGTGAGCGCACTGGTGGTGGTTATTCTGTCGCATGGGGGTCGGGCGGGGATCATCTTTGGCCGGGAAGGCAGTCACAAGGTCATCCCCAAGATTTCATCACCGACGAGGAAATCCGCGACAGGTTCAGCGCACGCAACTGCCCCCTGATGGCCCACAAACCCAAGCTCATTATCATTCAGGCCTGCAGGGGAGGTAAATGCGTGAGACTGCAGTCTGTGTGCTTTAACATGTGTCCTGTTACAGGCAGAAAAGGACAAATTTCTGTGTTTGATTTATAAACAATGTTATCATTATCATCAGAACTGTTGTTTCCTTTACAACAAAGTGATGACTGGGAAAGAAAACAGTATGGGAGCCTCATTCAAGACAAAAAGAAAGGTAAAGGGTGGGGAAAAAGAAATGGGTGTCTCTGAGAGCGTGTGTGTTTGTGTGTGTGAATGTGTTGTCGTGATACGGTTGATATACAACTGTTTTTCTTGTCATCCAAACTTTTCGGTGCAAGCCATGCCCATGCTGAAAGCATCTGAAAAACTTGGGCAGCAAGGAAGAAGGCCGGATAGAAGCTCTATTCACCATTACCTCTTATCTGGATGAGTTAAGAAAAAGATCTACATGCAGGACTTCTCGGATAGCCTATCCAGTTGTACAAAATCCAGATGAGTTTACCAGACCCTGTAGGTTCAAACAGGTTGTCAATCCGCATTGGCTAAAGATGGTAGCAGTTTCGTTGAGAAGAAGGCATTAGCTCAGAGAAATTTTTGCAATACATCTCTTTGAATGTCTTGAGAGTCAAAGGGCAATTTTGGAAGTTTCAACTGAGGTGTCTACAATAGAATATTCCAAAAAGGTCAGTTTCCTCCAGCAGCGAACTGACTTGACGTTTACTGAACTTTGGTTTCCTCGACTGTTTTTTTTGGTTCCATTTTGTCTGTAGGCTGCAGTTACATCAGAGAACAGAACAGAATCCTGATGCGATGATTCTGTCATTTCGTTTTCTTTGCCAAGGCATTCAAGTCCCATGTGAAAACAAAAATTATGTCAGAATGGATCGATGTATTTTGTCTCTGCAAACAAAAGTCAAGACTTTCAGTGTAATGCCTTTTCAAACATGAAATGAATAGAAAACAGTGTGCATACTTCTTGATTTTTGAAATGTTGAGTAATCTGCTGTTGAAATCTTGTTGTAGGGTGATTTTCTTTTAGCCATTGGAATAGACTCTGTATATACTTGACCATGAAATATATGCAAGCAAATTCAACCGATTCTAAATACACAGTGTCTTCTCAGGCCCTTCATTACTTGAATTGTTTCTCCAGAGCGGGCAGCCACTCTGGCATATGAAATAAGGAAAAGACCAACTTGCAGATATGTTGCAGACAGCTGTTTGATGATAGCCCCTACTGACAAATCTCGCTGTCTGGATCTTCCCACAGACCAGCCCTTCTGTGATCATAGCTTCTGTGGGATGCCAGATTTTTCAAGGCTGTAACTTTTGAAACACTCAAGGAATTGTCATCATTTGTATACTGTTTTACAGATGGAGCGATGCAGAGTTATACCGTGCACTTTCCAAACATGAGAGAAGACCTAATAAGAAAAAAAAAGAAAAAAAAATTGCACAAACAACTCACAAAATGCTTGTGGTGCCAAGCCGTGACTATGGCCTTCTAGCTGCAGTGACTGCTGTAGCAGTGAAAGGGTTAATGCAAGTGTGAGAGGAAGATCTTTAAACTTTTTCGCAACCTGCCTCAAGAATGATAGTGGCGCCTGACTTCCGCTGGGCGACATGGGGCGAAAATACTGGCGGCAAGCAATCTGTCACTCAGGACACGTCGCGAGAATGATAGCGACAGTCTTCTAAAAATGAATGTGGCCGAATTTCCCGGAGAATTTTTAAGAAGTGGTGTCAGCGTACAGATATAGTCCTTCCTACGTCATATCATACCAGTTAGCAACATACTAACAGTCGATTTCATTGGTTAATTTGAAGAGAAAGCAACCAACTCGCCGGAATCTTCAATCACTGAATCAGTGCTCCTTGCTCGAAGTTTGTCATTTTCAACTCAATCACACAACAACAGATAATTATTTTGACTTAAAAACCATTCATCGTCAAGAAGATGAAAGATAGCTCTATTTCACTGTACAAAAACAAAGTTGCCGTCGGATTTAGGCTTTTAAAGGAAAATTGATTTTATAAAAAGGTCAAAATCAAATGTCCTGATGGAATTTCAGTGCTGCGATTGCAGTGTTAACTGGGCACATAGGGCAGAGCAAGGGTCTGTGTTGATAGCGTTAAGCTGTAAGGGTCATGGGTACTTGATTCCATTCAGGGAAAATGAAAGGCGGCGGAAGGAGATCCGTTGGTTCCACCCTCAATGATGCTGAGCCATAGACGCAGTGAACTGCTGACAGTTCACTGTCACTAAGGCCAGTAGGCTGTAGGATCTTTAAGTTTAACCTTTAACCTTTTTTATTATAACCACCCACCATCATCACTAATCTCATTCTCCCCATGTTCTCTGCCCACCCTGTCTTACTCACTTGGTTTACTTTCCACTCACACAATTTTTTCCACAATTTTTCCCACCTTACTTTGCCAACAAAATGAATATACAGACTTTGGAATGTTTTCATCTGAAGTTTTCCAACAAAATAAGTCTTGAATAAATGTGTGTGTGTGTGTGTGTTCATGTGTGTGTGTGTGTGTGTGTGTGTGTGTGTGTGTGTGTGTGTGTGTGTGTGTGTGTAAGAGAGAGAGAGAGAGAGAAAGGGGAGAGAGAGAAAGAGAGAGAGAGAGAGAGAGAGAGAGAGCTTTTTGGAGATTCTGAAACAAAGTTTAAGAATCTTTTCAACTTCTCCCCAACCCCCCCCACTTTCACCTTCACCGCCACCCCTATGTGTTCCCCTCAACCCCCCCCCTCACCCCCCCCCCCCCCCCCTCCCCTTACACTCCCAAAATTGACACGGTTCCAAGGAAGTGCTGCCATTCTCACAGTAGACTGGATTGAAATGTGGTGTACAATTTATCTTTCTTTCAAAGAAGGATGATGATGTTGATGATGATGACGATGTTGGCCGTATGTGTGTGCAGTGAATGAGGACGTTGCTGATGGGGTTCAAACCATGCCCTCCGCTCAACACCAACGACAGCAACAATACGCAAAGCAGCAGCAACAGCACACGCTGGGACAGGATGGAAGCAGTCTGGCTTCCAATTCTTCCACGGCGTCTTCCACTCGTATCGCTAACATGGCGGACATCTGCCTGATCCACTCTACCGTGCATGGTGGGTTAGAGGGGGAGGAGGCATATGGTGGTGATAATAATGATAGTGATGATGATGATGATGATGATGATGATGATGATGATGATGATGATGATAATAATGATGATGATGACATCGGTGAGAAGGAGGAAAGTGATGATCAGGACAGTGGTGAGGAGGATGGCAGGAGGAGGAGGAGGAGGAGGAGAAGGGTGATGATGATGAGGATGATGATGATGATGATGATGATGATGATGATGATGATGATAGTGGTGAGATAGAGGATGGTGATGATGATGATGGTGATTGCGATGGTGATGATGACAGTGACGATGATGAGGACGAAGGTGATGATTGTCAAGATAATGAGGCGATTTTAATGAAAACGATGAATATGATAATGATGAAGATGATCAACATTATGGTGAGTTCGATGATAACAGCAATGATGATGATGGAAAAGTTGATGATAGTAATACTTACGATAAAGGTGATGATTTGTTTTTCTCTCGTCTTTAATGCCCCCCCCCACCCCACCCCCACCCACCCCAAACCCCTCCCCCCTCTTGTGACTTCTCTGCCAAGCAGCTATCAATATCGAGTCATCAAGGTGACCCAAACAGAGATGACGCAGCACTGTTGTAAAGAAGTCACAGTGGTGGTGCCTGTTCTGATCTGACACAGACAGCATGCCACATTGTCTGATGACCACGCTATTTGTTAGCTGTAAAGGGGATGATGATGATGATGATGATCATGATGATGATGATGATGATGACTGTTGTCTTTGATGAGGATTCAGTGAAGGGAAGAGAGGACGGTGTGAGCAAGGGAGATAACTTGGAGAGGGAAGGGCAGAAATAAAATACAAAAAGAAAGGGAACAACCAGTCCCAATCTTCACAGTGAAACATAAGAAGGAACCACCTACCTTATTTCCTGTGTATGGGAGGTTTTTTTTTAAGGGGGGGGGGGGGGGGGGGGGGGATTGGATACAAAATCCATTTTCTTTGTGGATGTATAACATATTTTTTTTTATCAACAAAGATGACACAACCTAGCAGAGGACTGAATGGTTTTAGCAGCATGTTGCCTGCCTTTGATTCCTCCAAAGATGTTGAACACAGAGGACAGCTGATGTACACTGTCCTTGTTGGGGGTGCATATCAGTTTGGTAAGGTGTCCAAACAGCCACCAGACAGAGGAGACGCTGCCATCAGTAGCGGACTGTGGTTGAAGGTGGGCGAGTCTTTCATCACCTTTCTGCAATACCTCGAACAGTGATGTGAAGGCTCGTTCTTTCAGGGGAGGAGCTGAACGGAGATCCCTGTGTGTACAACACGCATTTTGACACACGGACAGGAAATCGCAGCGACAAGAAAGTTCTCACTTGGGTGAAAGGGAAGCAACCAGTCCCACCTTTCCACAGCCCCTCCTCCCCTTTCTTTGCCTTTCCACTCGCACAGGTTTACGTGGGGGTAATAATGAAAACTGCTGCGTTTATAGTTCATGTCAAAGAGAGATGACTGCAGACAGAAACCGAAACAAATTTTTTAAAAGGAATTCAACTCCGCCAGATAACCGGGACACACAAATTACACAACAAAAACACTACAGGTTTCAATCTGTAAAAGTTCTTCTTCGGGCAAGATAAAATAAACAACATTCAGGACAACGGAAACGGAGAGAACGAGCAAACACTTACCTTCTCAGATTCTGTGCAAGATGAGCTTTGAATGAAAACAAGGCCGTTGGGGGGGGAAGGAGGGCAATATGATATGAGTTGAAATACTAATGATGATAATGATTATAATGATAGCAACAGTAATAATCATCCGCATCATTATCATCATTCTTGCTGTGATTGCTCATTCTTCTGGTTCATTGTGCTGAATGTTGTTTATCTTGCCTCAGAAGACCTGAGAGATCGAAATGCATCACTTTTTTGTCTCGTGATTTGTTTGTCCCTGTTCTCTGGCGGATTTACTTTAAATTCCTTTTCAGATTTGCAGCATTTAAATCATCGTTCTTTTATGTGATCAGGAGGTGGTTCGAAAGGTATCCCACAGGTAGGGGCAGTCCGCCGACTGCCAACACAGCTGGCTGAGTTAGCACGCTGAGTGAAAACAGTCTGTGTGTTTTGTTCCTGCAGGCTGCTTATCACACTGACACCATGTCACAGATCTGTATCTGTTGTCGTAGCATGGTGTGTGTTGTGTCTACACCACGTCGCAGATCTCTGTGTGTTGTTGTAGCATGGTGTGTGTGGTGTCTACACCGTGTAGCAGACCTCTGTGTGTTGTTGTAGCATGGTGTGTGTTGTGTCTACACCGTGTAGCAGACCTATGTGTGTTGTTGTAGCATGGTGTGTTGTGTGTCTACGCCGTGTAGCAGATCTCTGTGTGTTGTTGTAGCATGGTGTGTGTTGTGTCTACGCCGTGTAGCAGACCTCTATGTGTTGTTGTAGCATGGTGTGTGTTGTGTCTACGCCATGTAGCAGATCTCTGTTTGTTGTTGTAGCATGGTGTGGTGTTGTGTCTACTCCATGTAGCAGACCTCTGTGTGTTGTCTTAGCGTGATGTGTGTCGTGTCTACACCATGTAGCAGATCTCTGTGTGTTGTTGTAGCATGGTTTGTTTTGTGTCTACACCATGTAGCAGATCTCTGTGTGTTGTCTTAGCGTGGTGTGTGTTGTGTCTACACCATGTAGCAGACCTCTGTGTGTTGTTGTAGCATGGTATGTGTAGTGTCTACAGCATGTAGCAGATCTCTGTGTGTTGTCCATGCATGGTGTGTGTGGTGTCTACACCAGGTAGCAGATCTCTGTGTGTTGTCTTTGCTTGGTGTGTGTGGGTGTCTACACCATGTAACGGATGTCTCTGTGTGTTGTTGTAGCATGGTATGTGTCATGTCTACACCATGTAGCAGAGCTCTGTGTGTTGTCTTTGCTTGGTGTGTGTGGTGTCTACACCAGGTAGCAGACTTCTGTGTGTGTTGTCTTAGCATGGTATGTGTCATGTCTACACCATGTAGCAGACTTTCTGTGTGTTGTCTTAGCATGTTGTGTGTGTTGTGTCTACACCATGTAGCAGATCTCTGTGTGTTGTCGTAGCATGGTGTGTGTGGTGTCTACACCATGTAGCAGATCTCTGTGTGTTGTCTTAGCATGGTGTGTGTGGTGTCTACACCGTGTAGCAGATCTCTGTGTGTTGTCGTAGCATGGTGTGTGTTGTGTCTACACCATGTAGCAGATCTCTGTGTGTTGTCGTAGCATGGTGTGTGTGGTGTCTACACCGTGTAGCAGATCTCTGTGTGTTGTTCTTAGCGTGGTGTGTGTGGTGTCTACACCGTGTAGCAGATCTCTGTGTGTTGTCTTAGCATGGTGTGTGTTGTGTCTACACCGTGTAGCAGATCTCTGTGTGTTGTCTTGGTGTGTGTGTGTCTACACCATGTAACAGACCTCTGTGTGTTGTTGTAGCATGGTGTGTGTCATGTCTACACCATGTAGCAGATCTCTGTGTGTTGTCTTAGCATGGTGTGTTTTGTGTCTACACCATGTAACAGACCTCTGTGTGTTGTTGTAGCATGGTGTGTGTCATGTCTACACACCATGTAGCAGATCTCTCTGTGTTGTCTTAGCATGGTGTGTGTTGTGTCTACACCATGTAACAGACCTCTGTGTGTTGCTGTAGCATGGTGTGTGTCATGTCTACACTATGTAGCAGATCTCTGTGTGTTGTTGTAGTATGGTGTGTGTCATGTCTACACCATATAGCAGATCTCTGTGTGTTGTTGTAGCATGGTGTGTGTTGTGTCTACACCATATAGCAGATCTCTGTGTGTTGTTGTAGCATGGTGTGTGTTGTGTCTACACCATGTAACGGATCTCTGTGTGTTGTCTTAGCATGGTGTGTGTTGTGTCTACACCTTGTAGCAGATCTCTGTGTGTTGTCTTAGCATGGTGTGTGTTGTGTCTACACCGTGTAGCAGATCTCTGTGTGTTGTCTTTCCATGGTATGCGTCATGTCTACACCATGTAGCAGATCGCTGTGTGTTTGTCTTAGCATGGTGTGTGTTGTGTCTACACCATGTAACAGATCTCTTGTGTGTTGTCTTTGCTTGGTGTGTATGTGTCTACACCATGTAACGGATGTCTGTGTGTTGTCCATGCATGGTATGTGTTGTATCTACACCATGTAACGGATCTTGATGTGTTGTCTGTTCAGGCTATGTGTCGTACCCACACCCTGTGACAGATCTGTATAATTATGGTTTCCCTGCAGGCTGTGTCGTACCAACACCCTGTCAATGATCTGTATGTGCTTTACCTGCTGTCCATGTGTCATACCGGCACCTTGTCAATGATCTGTATGTGTTGTCCCTGCAGTCTACGTGTCGTACCAACACCCTGTCAATGATCTGTATGTGCTTTACCTGCTGTCCATGTGTCATAGCGGCACCTTGTCAATGATCTGTATGTGTTGTCCCTGCAGGCTACGTGTCGTACCGACACCCTGTCAATGATCTGTATGTGTTGTCCCTGCAGGCTACATGTCATACCGACACCCTGTCAATGATCTGTATGTGTTGTCCCTGCAGGCTACATGTCATACCGACACCCTGTCAATGATCTGTATGTGTTGTCCCTGCAGGCTACATGTCATACCGACACCCTGTCAATGATCTGTATGTGTTGTCCCTGCAGGCTACATGTCATACCGACACCCTGTCAATGATCTGTATGTGTTGTCCCTGCAGGCTACATGTCATACCGACACCCTGTCAATGATCTGTATGTGTTGTCCCTGCAGGCTACATGTCATACCGACACCCTGTCAATGATCTGTATGTGTTGTCCCTGCAGGCTACATGTCATACCGACACCCTGTCAATGATCTGTATGTGTTGTCCCTGCAGGCTACATGTCATACCGACACCCTGTCAATGATCTGTATGTGTTGTCCCTGCAGGCTACATGTCATATACCGACACCCTGTCAATGATCTGTATGTGTTGTCCCTGCAGGCTACATGTCGTACCGACACCCTGTCAATGATCTGTATGTGTTGTCCCTGCAGGCTACGTGTCGTACCGACACCCTGTCAATGATCTGTATGTGTTGTCCCTGCAGGCTACATGTCATACCGACACCCTGTCAATGATCTGTATGTGTTGTCCCTGCAGGCTACATGTCATACCGACACCCTGTCAATGATCTGTATGTGTTGTCCCTGCAGGCTACATGTCATACCGACACCCTGTCAGTGATCTGTATGTGTTGTCCCTGCAGGCTACATGTCATACCGACACCCTGTCAGTGATCTGTATGTGTTGTCCCTGCAGGCTACATGTCATACCGACACCCTGTCAGTGATCTGTATGTGTTGTCCCTGCAGGCTACGTGTCATACCGACACCCTGTCAATGATCTGTATGTGTTGTCCCTGCAGGCTACGTGTCATACCGGCACCTTGTCAATGATCTGTATGTGTTGTCCCTGCAGGCTACATGTCATACCGACACCCTGTCAATGATCTGTATGTGTTGTCCCTGCAGGCTACGTGTCATACCGACACCCTGTCAGTGATCTGTATGTGTTGTCCCTGCAGGCTACGTGTCATACCGACACCTTGTCAGTGATCTGTATGTGTTGTCCCTGCAGGCTACGTGTCATACCGACACCCTGTCAATGATCTGTATGTGTTGTCCCTGCAGGCTACGTGTCATACCGACACCCTGTGGAGGGGAGTCCCTTCATCCAGGAGATGACGCGCGTGTTTGAGGGACATGGCCGACAGAGAGCACCTGACTGACATGATGACTGAGGTGGGGTACCTGCTGGGTTGAGGCCCTCCACACTTTTTATAGAATTTTTTTTTTTTTCCGTCCCTCTTGTCTTTTTTTGTCCATTTGGTGACATCATTCCCATGCCTCTCACTCTGGCTCCTCCATGCAAAGCCGCACCCAGTTTCCTGTGGTAGGGCATAAAGGCTGAGCGCCCGCCAGCGCCCGGTAAAACACGTGGCAACAATGGGCGCGGCCATGTTTCTCGTAGAAAAGGAAGTCTCGCAAGAACGTGACTTCCTTCTTCCTGTAGCCATTTACTTCCGTTTGCAAAAAAACGCGAGTCGATACGTGCCGTGATTCTCAAGTTACGAATTTTTTAAGTTTTGAGGTCGAAATGCCGTTTTTCACCGTGGCTAACCTTGATTTCTGCCATTCTATAATGAGATTTAGTGATGGAGATACTGTGTTTTGTAGGATTTACGGCATAAGACTTAGTGAAAGTGCTGGGTAATGAAGCTTAGAGTGACCTAGATTTCGACTGGGATGAAGTTCCAGGTATGATGAACAACAATTCGGAAGAAAGTTCTGAAGAAGATTTTTTTTTTTTTCCCGAGTAAAATGGCTCATGTGACATTCTTCAAACTTACGATATAGCAACATATATATTCGTAGGAATTTTTAAAAATTTTTTTCATTTCATTATTTCCTTTCTCTCTTTTAAATTAATTTTTTTATAATTGGGTAACCATGTTCAAATTANAAAAATGTAGGCTGGTCGCCCCCAAATCCCCATCCTTGTTATCTTGCTGCTGTACTGATTAAAGGAATCAAAATTTCTCTTTAGAGAGAAGTTTTTAGGTGAAACCACAGAGAGAGAGAGAGAGAGAGAGAGAGAGAGAGAGAGAGAGAGAGAGAGAGAGGGGTGGGGGGGATTACCTTTATTCCCAAAAGTAACAGATAAGCAAGATGATCTTTTGTTTTTCCATTGGCCCTTGAGGTAAGAGATAGATAGATAGATAGATAGATAGATAGATAGATGATAGATAGATAGATAGATAGATAGATAGATAGATAGATAGATAGATAGATAGATAGATAGATAGATAGATAGATAGATAGATGGATAGATAGATAGATAAAATTTGTTATGAAGGACCCTGTCATGTTCAGCTAGCCAACAATGAAAATTTCAATCAGTACTGCACACACACACACACACACACACACACACACACACACACACACACACACACACACACACACATAAACTGACTGAAATCAGTTTATAGGCATATTAACTAAGAAAGTTTTCTTTTTTTTTTTTAAAAGAACGCAGTTGTTAACATTTGTTCATAAAAACGAACATCACACACACACACACACACACACACACACACACACACACACACACACACACACACGCACACACACACCATGAAAAATGTAGGCTCATCCTTAATCAAGGTACATCTACCCCTGATGACAGCCACAGACACACACACACACACAAACACCATGAAAAATGTAGGCTCATCCCAAATCTGGGTACTTCTACCCCTAATGATAGCCACCGACACACACACACACACACACACTCACACACCATGAGAAATGTAGGCCCATCCTAAATCTGGTTACATCTACCCCTTATGATAGCTACAGACACACACCACACACACACACAAACACACACACACACACACACACACACACACTTGTATACACACACCCCATGAAAAATAATGTAGGCTCATCCCAAATCCAGGTACATCTACCCTAATGACAGCCACAGCCACACACACACACACACACACACACACACACACACACACACACACACACACACACACACACACGCGCGCGCACACACACACACACACACACACACACACACACACACACACACACACACACACACACACACATAAACTGACTGAAACCAGTTTATTGTCAGATTTACTAAGAAACTTTTTTTTTTTTTTTTAAGAAGACAATTGTTAACATTTGCTGATAAAAAGGAACATCACACACACACACACACACACACACACACACACACACACACACACACACACACCATGAAAACTGTAGGCTCATCCCTAATCCAGGTGCATCTACCCCTAATCACACACACACACACAACACACACACACACACACACACACACACACACACACACACCATGAAAAGGGTAGGCTCATCCTTAATCCAGGTATATCTACCCCTAATGACTGCTACAGACACACCACACACACACACACACACACACACACACACACCATGAAAAATGTAAGATCATTCCAAATCTGGGTGCATCTACCCCTAATGACACACACACACACACACACACACACACACACACACACACACACACCATGAAAAATGTAGGCTAATCCCAAATCCAGGTACATCTACCCTAATCACACACACACACACGCATACACACACACACACACACACACACACACACACACACACACACACATATCAAGAAAAATGTAGGCTGGTCCCAAATCCCCATCCGGGTTATGTTGCTGCTGTACTGATTAAAGGAATCAAAACTTTCTCTTTAGAGAGAAGTTTTTTTAGGTGAAAACCAGAGAGAGAGAGAGAGAGAGAGAGAGAGAGAGAGAGAGAGACAGACAGAGAGACAGAGAGAGAGGGAGACTGAGAGAGACAGACAGATTGAGTAAGTAAGTGAAAAGACAGAGAGAGAGAGAGAGAGAGAGAGAGAGAGAGAGAGAGAAGGGGATCGTTTGTTTTTCGAGAGAGAGTGGTGGGTAAAAGGGGGGGGAGGGGGGGGGGGGGGGGGGAGGGGGGGGGGGGGGGGGAGGGGAGGGGAGGGATAACCTTTATTCCCAAAGGTAACAGATAAGCAAGGTGATCTTTGTTTTTCGACCTGGCCTTGAGGTAAAGAGAGATAGCCAACAATGAAAATTTCAATCAGTACTGCACACACACACACACACACACACACACACACACACACACACACATAAACTGACTGAAACCAGTTTATTGTCAGATTAACTAAGAAAGTTTTGTGTGTGTGTGTGTGTGTGTGTGTGTGTGTGTGTGTGTGTGTGTGTGTGTGTGTGAAGAATGTTGTTGTTAACATTTGTTAATAAAAAGGAATATCACACACACACACACACACACACACACACACACAGAGTTAAAAAAAAAAAAAATGTTTTCAGACTTTTCAAGTTGAATCTCGCATGGTGGATGTCCTATCTGCGCCACGTTTTAGAGACAAAGCGCAATGACAGTCAACAAAAAGTGGACTACCATTGGTTCAAAGAAGTACCCCAAATACAACTGATCGGTCTACAGCAGGGAATAAAGAACAGTTGACAGAAAACGAGAGAAAAGGGCGTTCGATACCGTAACTACAGACTCACCCAAAGAGGAAGTGGTTTCTCCGACCGTTTCATTGGACAATGGCGGCCATAACTAGGCCTATGACCTCACTAGGTGAATCGCCTCCCTTTCCCCCGCTCTCCTACTCCCTCGTCTCCTAGATATCCCCGTTTCTTCTTCTTCTTCTTCTTTTTTTTTTTTATTAATAAGAAGACCAATAAAACCAATAAGTAAGTATGAAAAATGTGTAATACGAATTAAACATTTTTTTTTTCTTCTGGCAGTCGCTTTTAATTGCCATGTTCTTTGCAGGCAGCCGGCTATTTTTAGATTGAGGAAAGTCCCATACGCAAATACTCCCAGCTCCTGTCCAAGTCGCAAAAACACAGGTCAAATCGGTGCTTTTTTACTTTTACTGCATAAAGGGCCACAATCATCCAATTGATTTTTACGCCGCCGTTTTGCAGGCGGGATCGTGCGCAGTCATTATTATTGTACCCGGCGCGAACGTGTGCAATACTGGGAATTTGTCTTGTTTTTCTCCTTCTGCGCATACAAACGCACACACACACACACACACATGCGCGCGCTCAGGTACCCACACTCGAACTTTCGTACAGGGGAGGTAACTCATTCGTCAACCGAGCTTCCTGGTTTTGGTAGGGCCTACAGCACTCCTGGTAGGTGATACTTTTTGTCGATATACAGTGTATGTTTGACTGAGTGACGCAGCAAGACGATCGAACCATAGATTCGCGCTAACACAACAGCTCTTATCACTGCCTGCTAGTTCTTGTCATCGGTGTTCAAGGTTTGTAAATGCTGGTTAGTCATTGAGTCACTTTCAGAAACTGAAACTAGACGGATCTGGATCTGGCTTAGTACGTCGCTTAAAATCCATTTACTGGCGTAGTATGGATGGTATCGTCGAGGTGGTGCCACTCAGTTATTGTCTTAAAATTATGTGCCATGAACTGACTGGGGTATACCACCTACTTTACCAAGCTTCACTGGACCAGGGAGTAATACCTGATGAGTGGCGAGATGCAAGCATTGTCCTTTTATTCAAAAAGGGTGACAAAACAAAAGCAGAGAACTATAGACCTGTATCTCTTACATCCATATCAGCAAAAACTACTTGAACACAAAATATATAGTAGCGTAATGGACCATCTTGACAAATATGACTTCTCAAATAATGCCCAGCATGGTTTAGACCGCAAAGGAGTTGTGAGACTCAACTTATAACAACTCTCAATGATTTTAATAACTGTCTTAACAACAGACAGCAAATAGATGCAATTTTATTAGTCTTTTCTAAAGCCTTTGATAAGGTTGACCATTAGGGCCTGCTGCTTAAATTAGAACACATCGGCATTGCTGTTCTTTGCTAAAATGGTCTAGATCATTCCTCATTGGGAGAATGCAGAAAGTCGTTGTGGAAGGGTCGTCATCCCATTGTAAACCAGTCTTGTCAGGTGTACCACAGGGAACTGTTCTGGGGCCCTTGTTTTTTCTTTTTTATATAAATGACATAAGTAGAAATCTCTCACCTGGAACTACTATAAGGCTTTTTGCAGATGACAGTTTGGTATATAGAACAATCAGAAGCAAGAATGATACACGCATTCTACGAGAAGATCTAAACAGTTTACAAGAGTGGGAAAGAACTTGGAAAATAGAATTTCATCCCCAGAAGTGCCAAGTGTTGCGTATATGTAATAAGCACTCACAAACTAGATCAGAATATTCTATTCATAATACTATATTCTAAAGAAACCAATGCTGCAAAGTATTTAGGCATGATTATAGATAGTCGTCTCAAATGGAGAGAACATAACAATTTAGTATGTAAGAAAGCAAATAACATCTTAAACTTCTTATACAGGAATATCAATGACTGCCCCATAAAGGTTAAAGACGACTGCTACAAAACACTGGTTAGACCAGTACTGGAATATGGTTGCTCAGTCTGGGATCCTTACCATCTAAAGGACATTGATAACCTCGAAAAAAAAGATTCAGAAGAGAGCAGCACAGTTCGTAACAGGGAACCATATCAGAGAGAAGGGGAATACTAGGAAGAACATGAGGAATTTAGAATGGAAACCCCTAGAAGAGAGAAGAGCTTTTATCAAACTTAATATCTTCAAAGGCAGAGCTAAAGTAATTGATATCCCAATGGAACAACTAGTATTGAATAAAAGTAGCACCAGGAGTGGCGGTCAATCTTATGCCATACCTACATCAAATATTGACAGCCATTTACTTCATTTAGTTCTGTACGGCCTAGTTTGTGTGCCATCAAGATTGCCACAAATTTGAGTCGCACTTTATTTTATTTTATTTTATTTTATTTTACTTTTTAACATGCATGCTGGTGACCTACTCATTTTTTTGAGTGAACCAGTCTTTTAGGAAGAAGAAGAAGAAGAGAAGAAAGAAGAGATCAGTGTGTGTTTCAGGAACGCAGTAGCACCTATCATTGTTTTGTAGGTAGACGGAAGAATTTGGCCAATACTGGAAAAGAATATAGAGGCAAAATCCAGGTTTCAAAGTTCTCCTGTGTGTCGATGTCATTGTGGGAACAGTCAAGCTCTTACCCATGTGCTGATCAAGAATGTGAACACAAGTGGGCATTTAAACTAGGACTTAATATTTGGCGTAAACCATGAAGGCCCCAATAAATTCAATGCTGTCAGTACTAGAAATAAACTGTACTATAAATTACATTTATCAGATGTGAAGTTCAGGAGACTTCACCAGCGTGTCCCATTAATATGTTCAGTTGTCATCCATGTCAACTGACATCCAAGTTTTACCCATGTCAAAAATGTCATGTAATGTGTGTGTGTGTGTGTGTGTGTGTGTGTGTGTGTGTGTGTGTGTGTGTGTGTGTGTGTGTGTGTGTGTGTGTGTGTGTGTGTGTGTGTGTGTGTTGTGATTGTGTGTGTGTGTGTATGTGACGTGTGTGTGTGTGTGTGTGTGTGTGTGTGTGTGTGTGTGTGTGTGTGTGTAATTTCTGTCATAGATATTCACAGCTGGACTTTTGTGTTTACAGACAATGGATTTCCGAATGCGAGAAGCTCTTCGTAAGAGTCGCATCTTTCTCCTGGAGAACATCATCTTCGATGTGCTGACTGATCATTTGATTGATCAAGATATATTCTCTGAGACTATGCTGGATTACATCAAGGTACATCTATATCTGTACATTGAATAGAAAAACGAATACAGAAGTCTGAATCTGACATTGACTAGTAAAGGGATATCATTGGCCTTGTTGGTTGTAAAAGGTTGAAAGGTCAGAGTTTCAAGTTCAGTCAT
>JADBJO010001223.1:0-15000 GCA_016801955.1 Conus betulinus | reverse complement strand
TTGCATTGCCTGCTCCTAGGCCTTTCGTCCGCTGGATCGGACTCATCAGGGAGACACAGTTGATTGTGTCTGTGCTTCTGGCGTCAAATAGAGACACACCACAGTCCATAATACTGTGGAGTTCTCATCACCCACCAAGGATTCAAAAAAGAATCCAACAGCACCCCAAAGCAGCTAGCGAAGGGTAGTAAATGAATCCCCACACTTTTGTTTGTTTCATTTACTACCCTTCACTATCACAGGTGTAACATGGTGTCCACACCCTCTGAAGTCTACCAGTGCGGCGGTGTTACAGGTGTAACATGGTGTCCATTCCTCTCTAGAGTCTACATGTGCAGTGTTGTTACAGGTGTAACATGGTGTCCACACCCTCTAAAGTCTGCCAGTGCGGCAGTGTTACAGGTGTAACATGGTGTCCATACCCCTCTAGAGTCTACATGTGCAGTGTTGTTACAGTGTAACATGGTGTCCACACCCTCTAAAGTCTACCAGGGCGGTGTTGTTATGGGTGTAACATGGTGTCCACAGCCTCTGGAGTGTGCCTGTGCGGTGTTGTCACAGGCGCAACCTGGTGTCCACACCCTCCAGCATCTACCTGTGCGGTGTTGTTGCAGGTGTACCCCATGGACACCAGTCCCCGTGGCCTGGCCTTGATCATCAACAACGAAAAATTTCAAAACCATGCCTCCACGGACGGGAAGCCAGCGCGACATGGAGAAGCTGTGCCTTCTGCTGAAAAAGCTGGCCTTTGATATCTGTCACCAGGTGGACAAAACGGCACAGGGTGGGTGTAGGTGTGGTTATCCATGTGCATTTCATGTGCATATGTGTGTGTGTGTGTGTGTGTGTGTGTGTGTGTGTGTGTGTGTGTGTGTGTGTGTGTGAGAGAGAGAGAGAGTCAGTCTTCTACATGTATACATGAAACAGAGATCTTACGAATGTCGTAACAAAGATTTGCATCTTCATGTTAATCCATTAGCAACCATAATCATCTGGCTGTTTACTGTCTTTTTTTTTTTTATGGGCTTGTACGTAGAAAATGGAGAACAGGAAAGACACAGACCTAGGACAGTGGTAACTAAGAATGTAAGCCTGTTTGTGTGGGTTTTATCTGACAGCTCCTGTTTTTCACCTTTCGCCCCAAAGGTCTAGCAGATCCTGGCATGCCCTAATATGTAACCGTGCCCTGAAGTATATTGAAAAAAGAAAAAAAAAATTCCTAGCGAGAGACGAAAACACATGAACGTTTGTGTACTCACAAACAGACCTTGGTGCTTGTTGTAAAAGAATCAACATCATTCCTACCATCTACTGTGGTGCAGCGGTGAACATTGCTACCTGCAGATTTAGATGGCTCCTGTGAACATTGCTGCCTGCAGGTTAGAAGGCTGGGAACTTGTGTGAACATTGCTACCTGCAGGTTAGAAGGCTGGGAACTTGTGTGAACATTGTTACCTGCAGGTTAGAAGGCTGGGAACTCGTGTGAACATTACTACCTGCAGGTTAGAAGGCTGGGAACTCGTGTGAACATTGCTTCCTGCAGGTTAGAAGGCTGGGAACTCGTGTGAACATTGCTACCTGCAGGTTAGATGGCTGGGAAACCGTGTGTGAACATTGCTACCTGCAGGTTAGAAGGCTGGGAACTTGTGTGAACATTGCTACCTGCAGGTTAGAAGGCTGGGAACTCGTGTGAACATTGCTACCTGCAGGTTAGAAGGCTGGGAACTCGTGTGAACATTGCTACCTGCAGGTTAGATGGCTGGGAACTCCTGTGCCATCAGCAGCATTTGTTTAAGGCCGAAACTGCCCTGCCCAAAGCTGAGTGTGCCGCTGGCTCATAAACGAAGACTGGAACGGTGCAGTTGAATTTCATCCACTAGGAGGTTGCATCTCTGAGAGTGTTCTCAAATTTTTTGTGACCAGCCCTGCAGCTGTCCCACCCCTCAGGCCTGGTTGAAGCTAGAATACAGAATGTTTTATGAAATGGAGTGTGGAGTAATGCCCTGTCATAAAATCTCTGACAGAAATATTTTTCGATTACCTTCATTTTTCCTGCGCCTTAAGTCCACGGGGAGTCATTGGGGCGCTATTGAAGAAACAGTTCTCCTGGTTCCTCCAGTTTGTGGACTGTGTAGCGAGGATGTGGCCTCTGCACGTCTTTTCCCTGTCCATTCTGCAGTTTTGTCAGTCCATCTTCTGTTCCATTTTCATAATGATGTTGGCGAAACAAAGGGGTCTGGAAGCGTGGCTACATCTTCGTAGTCTTTTTCTCTCAGCTAGTATCATCAGCAGATCTTGATATGGTTTGATACACATTTGTTTGGCGGCGGTATGATCAGCGTACCTGATGTTTGATATCACATGGTAACTTTTTTTTTTGTTGGTGGTTTTTGTTTTGTTTTTTGTTTTTTGGCAAGTTTTATTTCCATGGTTTGGATTCGTCTTTTAGGGGCACTATGAGGGTGCATGTTTCTCATACATGCAGAAAGGTACATGCAGATGGTGGTGGTGTCCTTTCATAAAGGAACATGCAGATAGTGGTATAGTCCTTTCATAAAGGAACATGCAGATGGTGGTGTTGTCCTTTCATAAAGGAACATGCAGATAGTGGTATAGTCCTTTCATAAAGGCACATGCAGATAGTGGTATTGTCCATTCATAAAGGCACATGCAGATAGTGGTATTGTCCTTTCATAAAGGAACATGCAGATAGTGGTATAGTCCATTCATAGAGGCACATGCAGATAGTGGTATTGTCCTTTCATAAAGGCACATGCAGATAGTGGTATTGTCCTTTCATAAAGGTACATGCAGATAGTGGTGTTGCCCTTTCATGGAGGCACATGCAGGTAGTGGTGTTGCCCTTTCATAGAGGCACATGCAGGTAGTGGTGTTGCCCTTTCATACAGGTTTGAGGTTTCAAAGTAGGGTGACTGCCACAAGAAATTGAAACATGAAAGCAGAAATGGAATCACTGGGCTGCCAAACAAAGGAACAAACAAATGATTTTTTGAGACACTGCACATCTCAACCTGTTGGGCTTTCTTCAGGCAGGGCAAACAAAGGAACAAACAAATGATTTTTTTGAGACACTGCACATCTCAACCTGTTGGGCTTTCTTCAGGCAGGGCAAACAAAGGAACAAACAAATGATTTTTTTGAGACACTACACATCTCAACCTGTTGGGCTTTCTTCAGGCAGGGCAAACAAAGGAACAAACAAATGATTTTTTTGAGACACTGCACATCTCAACCTGTTGGGCTTTCTTCAGGCAGGGCAAACAAAGGAACAAACAAATGATTTTTTTTTGAGACACTGCACATCTCAACCTGTTGGGCTTTCTTCAGGCAGGGCAAACAAAGGAAAAAAAAACAAATGATTTTTTTGAGACACTGCACATCTCAACCTGTTGGGCTTTCTTCAGGCAGGGCAAACAAAGGAACAAACAGATGATTTTTTTGAGACACTACACATCTCAACCTGTTGGGCTTTCATCAGGCAGGGCAAACAAAGGAACAAACAAATGATTTTTTTGAGACACTACACATCTCAACCTGTTGGGCTTTCTTCAGGCAGGGCAAACAAAGGAACAAACAAATGATTTTTTTTGAGACACTGCACATCTCAACCTGTTGGGGGCTTTCTTCAGGCAGGGCAAACAACATTCAAAACAAAACAGTGCAAATAAAGGTCAGATGCACAATCACTTGTCTCTTTGACCTTGGTACAGACTGTGGTATGGGTGAAAGACTAACGTAAGGGAATGGAAAGAGAAGAGGGAGGGAGGTTGGATGGTGGAGGTTACTCATTATTTACCTACACTTGGATGCTCCCGCATCTTGCGATGCATGAGGCAGTCAAGGCGCTGCACTGTGCATGGTCCTCAGCCAATTTGCTGGCGTCTTTCTGAGTTTCATATCAGAATGTATGAGTGGTTGTACGATATATAGTCAGCTGGGCTAGAACAAGAGATGCCCTGAGTCTCTTTCCTACGTTAGTGTATTTCCCCATCTTGGTGCTGGCGAGTTACTTCATGAGTTGGCTCCAGTCAGCTGGAAGGTCCACCTCCATATGGGATGATTTGGCACACAGACACTGTCCCTCCGAGTGATGCCTCTGTAGCCCTGCTTTGGGTTATACTGACAGGCACTTGTGTCCCGTTGATTGTGTTAGTATCACCCACAATGATGTTCAAATCTTTTACTGTACGTAACGCATTACAAATTGATCTTGCCAAGGAAAGTCTTGGGTTTCTCCAGTTTCTCTGCACAGAACAATCTGCCTCAATAGACTTGTGCATGGGAAACTTGAAGAACTTGATTTTTTTTGTAAAGAAATGAAATGACATCATCTCTCTCTCTTTCTCTCTCTTTCCTTTTTGATAACTAATAGAGAGGATCGCTGTGTGTGTGTGTGTGTGTGTGTGTGTGTGTGTGTGTGTGTGTGTGTGTGTGTGAGTCCAGACTTTTATTCTTTTTTGTTTTTCTAGTGCTTTTTTTTTTTTTTTTTTGTCTTTTAAGGCAGGCCCATGGTTATACTGTTTTACCCTTCCAGGAAATCCGAGGACTCCTTGGATCTTTTGCTGAATACGAACCACTGAGGCGGGTGAGCGCACTGGTGGTGGTTATTCTGTCGCATGGGGGTCGGGCGGGGATCATCTTTGGCCGGGAAGGCAGTCACAAGGGTCATCCCCAAGATTTCATCACCGACGAGGAAATCCGCGACAGGTTCAGCGCACGCAACTGCCCCCTGATGGCCCACAAACCCAAGCTCATTATCATTCAGGCCTGCAGGGGAGGTAAATGCGTGAGACTGCAGTCTGTGTGCTTTAACATGTGTCCTGTTACAGGCAGAAAAGGACAAATTTCTGTGTTTGATTTATAAACAATGTTATCATTATCATCAGAACTGTTGTTTCCTTTACAACAAAGTGATGACTGGGAAAGAAAACAGTATGGGAGCCTCATTCAAGACAAAAAGAAAGGTAAAGGGTGGGGAAAAAAGAAATGGGTGTCTCTGAGAGCGTGTGTGTTGTGTGTGTGAATGTGTTGTCGTGATACGGTTGATATACAACTGTTTTTCTTGTCATCCAAACTTTTCGGTGCAAGCCATGCCCATGCTGAAAGCATCTGAAAAACTTGGGCAGCAAGGAAGAAGGCCGGATAGAAGCTCTATTCACCATTACCTCTTATCTGGATGAGTTAAGAAAAAGATCTACATGCAGGACTTCTCGGATAGCCTATCCAGTTGTACAAAATCCAGATGAGTTTACCAGACCCTGTAGGTTCAAACAGGTTGTCAATCCGCATTGGCTAAAGATGGTAGCAGTTTCGTTGAGAAGAAGGCATTAGCTCAGAGAAAATTTTTGCAATACATCTCTTTGAATGTCTTGAGAGTCAAAGGGCAATTTTGGAAGTTTCAACTGAGGTGTCTACAATAGAATATTCCAAAAAGGTCAGTTTCCTCCAGCAGCGAACTGACTTGACGTTTACTGAACTTTGGTTTCCTCGACTGTTTTTTTTGGTTCCATTTTGTCTGTAGGCTGCAGTTACATCAGAGAACAGAACAGAATCCTGATGCGATGATTCTGTCATTTCGTTTTCTTTGCCAAGGCATTCAAGTCCATGTGAAAACAAAATTATGTCAGAATGGATCGATGTATTTTGTCTCTGCAAACAAAAGTCAAGACTTTCAGTGTAATGCCTTTTCAAACATGAAAATGAATAGAAAACAGTGTGCATACTTCTTTGATTTTTGAAATGTTGAGTAATCTGCTGTTGAAATCTTGTTGTAGGGTTGATTTTCTTTTAGCCATTGGAATAGACTCTGTATACTTGACCATGAAATATGCAAGCAAATTCAACCGATTCTAAATACACAGTGTCTTCTCAGGCCCTTCATTACTTGAATTGTTTCTCCAGAGCGGGCAGCCACTCTGGCATATGAAATAAGGAAAAGACCAACTTGCAGATATGTTGCAGACAGCTGTTTGATGATAGCCCCTACTGACAAATCTCGCTGTCTGGATCCCCCACAGACCAGCCCTTCTGTGATCATAGCTTCTGTGGGATGCCAGATTTTCAAGGCTGTAACTTTTGAAAAACTCAAGGAATTGTCATCATTTGTATACTGTTTTACAGATGGAGCGATGCAGAGTTATACCGTGCACTTTCCAAACATGAGAGAAGACCTAATAAGAAAAAAAAAAAGAAAAAAAAATTGCACAAACAACTCACAAAATGCTTGTGGTGCCAAGCCGTGACTATGGCCTTCTAGCTGCAGTGACTGCTGTAGCAGTGAAAGGGTTAATGCAAGTATGTGAGAGGAAGATCTTTAAACTTTTTCGCAACCTGCCTCAAGAATGATAGTGGCGCCTGACTTCCGCTGGGCGACATGGGGCGAAAATACTGGCGGCAAGCAATCTGTCACTCAGGACACGTCGCGAGAATGATAGCGACAGTCTTCTAAAAATGAATGTGGCCGAATTTTCCGGAGAATTTTTAAGAAGTGGTGTCAGCGTACAGATATAGTCCTTCCTACGTCATATCATACCAGTTAGCAACATACTAACAGTCGATTTCATTGGTTAATTTGAAGAGAAAGCAACCAACTCGCCGGAATCTTCAATCACTGAATCAGTGCTCCTTGCTCGAAGTTTGTCATTTTCAACTCAATCACACAACAACAGATAATTATTTTGACTTAAAACCATTCATCGTCAAGAAGATGAAAGATAGCTCTATTTCACTGTACAAAAACAAAGTTGCCGTCGGATTTAGGCTTTTAAGGAAAATTGATTTTATAAAAAGGTCAAAATCAAATGTCCTGATGGAATTTCAGTGCTGCGATTGCAGTGTTAACTGGGCACATAGGGCAGAGCAAGGGGTCTGTGTTGATAGCGTTAAGCTGTAAGGGTCATGGGTACTTGATTCCATTCAGGGAAAATGAAAGGCGGCGGAAGGAGATCCGTTGGTTCCACCCTCAATGATGCTGAGCCATAGACGCGGTGAACTGCTGACAGTTCACTGTCACTAAGGCCAGTAGGCTGTAGGGTCTTTAAGTTTAACCTTGAACCTTTTTATTGTAACCAGCCACCATCCATCACTAATCTCATTCTCCCCATGTTCTCTGCCCACCCTGTCTTACTCACTTGGTTTACTTTCCACTCACACAATTTTTTTCCACATTTTTCCCACCTTACTTTGCCAACAAAATGAATATACAGACTTTGGAATGTTTTCATCTGAAGTTTCCAACAAAATAAGTCTTGAATAAATGTGTGTGTGTGTGTGTTCATGTGTGTGTGTGTGTGTGTGTGTGTGTGTGTGTGTGTGTGTGTGTGTGTGTGTGTGTGTAAGAGAGAGAGAGAGAGAGAGAAAAGGGGAGAGAGAAGAGAGAGAGAGAGAGAGAGAGAGAGAAGCTTTTTGGAGATTCTGAAACAAAGTTTAAGAATCTTTTCAACTTCTCCCCAACCCACCCCCACTTTCACCTTCACCGCCACCCCTATGTGTTCCCCTCAACCCCACCCTCACCCCCCCCCCCCCCCACCTCCCCTTACACTCCCAAAATTGACACGGTTCCAAGGAAGTGCTGCCATTCTCACAGTAGACTGGATTGAAATGTGGTGTACAATTTATCTTTCTTTCAAAGAAGGATGATGATGTTGATGATGATGACGATGTTGGCCGTATGTGTGTGCAGTGAATGAGGACGTTGCTGATGGGGTTCAACCATGCCCTCCGCTCAACACCAACGACAGCAACAATACGCAAAGCAGCAGCAACAGCACGCTGGGACAGGATGGAAGCAGTCTGGCTTCCAATTCTTCCACGGCGTCTTCCACTCGTATCGCTAACATGGCGGACATCTGCCTGATCCACTCTACCGTGCATGGTGGGTTAGAGGGGGAGGAGGCATATGGTGGTGATAATGATAGTGATGATGATGATGATGATGATGATGATGATGATGATGATGATGATGATGATGATGACATCGGTGAGAAGGAGGAAAGTGATGATCAGGACAGTGGTGAGGAGGATGGCAGGAGGAGGAGGAGGAGGAGGAGAAGGGTGATGATGATGAGGAGGAGGATGATGATGATGATGATGATGATGATGATGATAGTGGTGAGATAGAGGATGGTGATGATGATGATGATGGTGATTGCGATGGTGATGATGACAGTGACGATGATGAGGACGAAGGTGATGATTGTCAAGAGAATGAGGCGATTTTAATGAAAACGATGAATATGATAATGATGAAGATGATCAACATTATGGTGAGTTCGATGATAACAGCAATGATGATGATGGAAAAGTTGATGATAGTAATACTTACGATAAAGGTGATGATTTGTTTTTCTCTCGTCTTTAATGCCCCCCCCCCCCCACCCCCACCCACCCCAAGCTCCCCTCCCCCCTCTTGTGACTTCTCTGCCAAGCAGCTATCAATATCGAGTCATCAAGAGGTGACCCAACAGAGATGACGCAGCACTGTTGTAAAGAAGTCACAGTGGTGGTGCCTGTTCTGATCTGACACAGACAGCATGCCACATTGTCTGATGACCACGCTATTTGTTAGCTGTAAAGGGGATGATGATGATGATGATGATCATGATGATGATGATGATGATGACTGTTGTCTTTGATGAGGATTCAGTGAAGGGAAGAGAGGACGGTGTGAGCAAGGGAGATAACTTGGAGAGGGAAGGGCAGAAATAAAAAATACAAAAAGAAAGGAACAACCAGTCCCAAATCTTCACAGTGAAAACAAAGAAGGAACCACCTACCTTATCCCTGTGTATGGGAGGTTTAAGGGGGGGGGGGGGGGGGGGGGGGGGGAGATTGGATACAAAATCCATTTTCTTGTGGATGTATAACATATTTTTTTTTATCAACAAAGATGATACAACCTAGCAGAGGACTGAATGGTTTTAGCAGCATGTTGCCTGCCTTTGATTCCTCCAAAGATGTTGAACACAGAGGACAGCTGATGTACACTGTCCTTGTTGGGGGTCTGCATATCAGTTTGGTAAGGTGTCCAAACAGCCACCAGACAGAGGAGACGCTGCCATCAGTAGCGGACTGTGGTTGAAGGGTGGGCGAGTCTTTTCATCACCTTTCTGCAATACCTCGAACAGTGATGTGAAGGCTCGTTCTTTCAGGGGAGGAGTTGAACGGAGATCCCTGTGTGTACAACACGCATTTTGACACACGGACAGGAAATCGCAGCGACAAGAAAGTTCTCACTTGGGTGAAAGGGAAGCAACCAGTCCCACCTTTCCACAGCCCCTCCTCCCCTTTCTTTGCCTTTCCACTCGCACAGGTTTACGTGGGGGTAATAATGAAAACTGCTGCGTTTATAGTTCATGTCAAAGAGAGATGACTGCAGACAGAAACCGAAACAATTTTTAAAAGGAATTCAACTCCGCCAGATAACCGGGACACACAAATTACACAACAAAACACTACAGGTTTCAATCTGTAAAAGTTCTTCTTCGGGCAAGATAAATAAACAACATTCAGGACAACGGAAACGGAGAACGAGCAAACACTTACCTTCTCAGATTCTGTGCAAGATGAGCTTTGAATGAAAACAAGGCCGTTGGGGGGGGGGGGGGAAGGAGGCAATATGAGTTGAAATACTAATGATGATAATGATTATAATGATAGCAACAGTAATAATCATCCGCATCATTATCATCATTCTTGCTGTGATTGCTCATTCTTCTGGTTCATTGTGCTGAATGTTGTTTATCTTGCCTCAGAAGACCTGAGAGATCGAAATGCATCACTTTTTTGTCTCGTGATTTGTTTGTCCCTGTTCTCTGGCGGATTTACTTTAAATTCCTTTTCAGATTTGCAGCATTTAAATCATCGTTCTTTTATGTGATCAGGGAGGTGGTTCGAAAGGTATCCCACAGGTAGGGGCAGTCCGCCGACTGCCAACACAGCTGGCTGAGTTAGCACGCTGAGTGAAAACAGTCTGTGTGTTTTGTTCCTGCAGGCTGCTTATCACACTGACACCATGTCACAGATCTGTATCTGTTGTCGTAGCATGGTGTGTGTTGTGTCTACACCACGTCGCAGATCTCTGTGTGTTGTTGTAGCATGGTGTGTGTTGTGTCTACACCGTGTAGCAGACCTCTGTGTGTTGTTGTAGCATGGTGTGTGTTGTGTCTACACCGTGTAGCAGACCTATGTGTGTTGTTGTAGCATGGTGTGTGTTGTGTCTACGCCGTGTAGCAGATCTCTGTGTGTTGTTGTAGCATGGTGTGTGTGTTGTGTCTACGCCGTGTAGCAGACCTCTATGTGTTGTTGTAGCATGGTGTGTGTTGTGTCTACGCCATGTAGCAGATCTCTGTTTGTTGTTGTAGCATGGTGTGTGTTGTGTCTACTCCATGTAGCAGACCTCTGTGTGTTGTCTTAGCGTGATGTGTGTCGTGTCTACACCATGTAGCAGATCTCTGTGTGTTGTTGTAGCATGGTTTTGTTTTGTGTCTACACCATGTAGCAGATCTCTGTGTGTTGTCTTAGCGTGGTGTGTGTTGTGTCTACACCATGTAGCAGACCTCTGTGTGTGTTGTTGTAGCATGGTATGTGTAGTGTCTACAGCATGTAGCAGATCTCTGTGTGTTGTCCATGCATGGTGTGTGTGGTGTCTACACCAGGTAGCAGATCTCTGTGTGTTGTCTTTGCTTGTGGTGGTGTGTGTGGTGTCTACACCATGTAACGGATGTCTGTGTGTTGTCTTAGCATGGTATGTGTCATGTCTCATGTACACCATGTAGCAGACTTCTGTGTGTTGTCTTAGCATGGTGTGTGTTGTGTCTACACCATGTAGCAGATCTCTGTGTGTTTGTCGTAGCATGTGTGTGTGGTGGTGTCTACACCATGTAGCAGATCTCTGTGTGTTGTCTTAGCATGGTGTGTGTGGTGTCTACACCGTGTAGCAGATCTCTGTGTGTGTTGTTGTAGCATGGTGTGTGTTGTGTCTACACCATGTAGCAGATCTCTGTGTGTTGTTGTAGCATGGTGTGTGTGGTGTCTACACCGTGTAGCAGATCTCTGTGTGTTGTCTTAGCGTGGTGTGTGTGGTGTCTACACCGTGTAGCAGATCTCTGTGTGTTGTCTTAGCATGGTGTGTGTTGTGTCTACACCATGTAACAGACCTCTGTGTGTTGTTGTAGCATGGTGTGTGTGTCATGTCTACACCATGTAGCAGATCTCTGTGTGTTGTCTTAGCATGGTGTGTTTTGTGTCTACACCATGTAACAGACCTCTGTGTGTTGTTGTAGCATGGTGTGTGTCATGTCTACACCATGTAGCAGATCTCTGTGTGTTGTCTTAGCATGGTGTGTGTTGTGTCTACACCATGTAACAGACCTCTGTGTGTTGCTGTAGCATGGTGTGTGTCATGTCTACACTATGTAGCAGATCTCTGTGTGTTGTTGTAGTATGGTGTGTGTCATGTCTACACCATATAGCAGATCTCTGTGTGTTGTTGTAGCATGGGTGTGTGTTGTGTCTACACCATATAGCAGATCTCTGTGTGTTGTTGTAGCATGGTGTGTGTTGTGTCTACACCATGTAACGGATCTCTGTGTGTTGTCTTAGCATGGTGTGTGTTGTGTCTACACCTTGTAGCAGATCTCTGTGTGTTGTCTTAGCATGGTGTGTGTGTTGTGTCTACACCGTGTAGCAGATCTCTGTGTGTTGTCTTTCCATGGTATGCGTCATGTCTACACCATGTAGCAGATCGCTGTGTGTTGTCTTAGCATGGTGTGTGTTGTGTCTACACCATGTAACAGATCTCTTGTGTGTTGTCTTTGCTTGGTGTGTGTTGTGTCTACACCATGTAACGGATGTCTGTGTGTTGTCCATGCATGGTATGTGTTGTATCTACACCATGTAACGGATCTTGATGTGTTGTCTGTTCAGGCTATGTGTCGTACCCACACCCTGTGACAGATCTGTATAATTATGGTTTCCCTGCAGGCTGTGTCGTACCAACACCCTGTCAATGATCTGTATGTGCTTTACCTGCTGTCCATGTGTCATACCGGCACCTTGTCAATGATCTGTATGTGTTGTCCCTGCAGTCTACGTGTCGTACCAACACCCTGTCAATGATCTGTATGTGCTTTACCTGCTGTCCATGTGTCATAGCGGCACCTTGTCAGTGATCTGTATGTGTTGTCCCTGCAGGCTACGTGTCGTACCGACACCCTGTCAATGATCTGTATGTGTTGTCCCTGCAGGCTACATGTCATACCGACACCCTGTCAATGATCTGTATGTGTTGTCCCTGCAGGCTACATGTCATACCGACACCCTGTCAATGATCTGTATGTGTTGTCCCTGCAGGCTACGTGTCATACCGACACCCTGTGGAGGGGAGTCCCTTCATCCAGGAGATGACGCGCGTGTTTGAGGACATGGCCGACAGAGAGCACCTGACTGACATGATGACTGAGGTGGGGTACCTGCTGGGTTGAGGCCCTCCACACTTTTTATAGAATTTTTTTTTTTTTCCGTCCCTCTTGTCTTTTCTGTCCGTTTGGTGACATCGTTCTCATGCCTCTCACTCGGGCTCCTCCATGCAAAGCCACACCCAGTCTCCTGTGGTAGGACATTTTTCTAAAGTCCTCTGAATGAGACTGTCAACTGAGGTTCCATGTATGAACGCATGCAAGACATCTTGCACGCTCATACAATCCCATCATCAGCTTTCGATAAACAAAGCCAGTTTGGCATGCACCATAACAACGCAATTATCAATGAGAAACTGAATGACTCACACATAATGACTCGTAATGACTGAATGCAGTGACTGCAGGCACCTGTTTGGTCGACTCTACCCAGGTAGGCAGCCCCGTTGTGTCTAGGAAAGTGTGGACTTTAAAGCGCTCAGAGCTTGCTGTCAAACTGAGGACAGGCGTTATATAAGTACTCTTCATAATGATAATTATTAATATTTACCACAAGACATGGAGCCAAAACAGACTCGGTCCAAAGGCAGTTGATGACGTACAGTGAGACTTCACTATAACCACTGTAAAAAACAATGGTTAAAATCAGGTCATACTGTGGTGGAGGATGTTACATGCATCACAGATGTTCACAGCCAGCCATTCAAGGCATCCACACAGTAAATCAAACTGTCAAGATACCAGTTTGTCAGAAATGTACATGTGTGACATGAAACTCCAGTGAATTTTTTTGCGACAATGCAGCATTATTTGGTCTTGTGGCCTCCTCACTAAACCACACATTATAGTTTCATTAAGCTCAGTGTTTGTCCTTTTTCAAACTGTAGACAACTTCTGTATTCACCTTCTCTCCCCATCTCCCTCAAACTGTAGACAACTTCTGTATTCACCTTCTCTCCCCATCTCCCTCAAACTGTAGACAACTTCTGTATTCACCTTCTCTCCCCATCTCCCTCAAATTGTAGACAACTTCTGTATTCACACCTTCTCTCCCCATCTCCCGCCTGACTTTTTATCTTTAATATTTTGAGTCAGTATCTTTTTTACCTCATGTGATTTGGCCGCTGATATTGCAGTTTGAGCTTTAACACTTCCATGGATTATTTTGATTTGCTGTACTTTTTGGTGATGGTAACGATGGCATTTTGTTCAACCGTCTTGACTTAATTACAGGTGCAAAAGTGCAACAGGGGAATTAACTCTGAGCAGTTTGAAGATGGAGCATCAGCTGCAAGGCAGATTGTCAGGACACATGTTTGCTGCCCTTTCCCAGACAACATTTTGTGCAAAAATTGTATGGGATTAGAGAGGTAGTAATGATTAGTTTTATTTCACATACTGAAGTAGGTCAATCAGCTTCATTCAGATCACATCGAGGAGAGAGCTGCAACAGAGAAGTTCCACATATGTAAGTTGTGCTGTATTGGGTTTTTATTGTGCAGAACAATTTCACATTATTTCATTTTTTCTTCTTTTTTTTTTTTTTGTTTGATTAATATGTACATCTGTGTAAATAGTAACAATGGATTATTTGAAAAAAATTTGTTTTTGTCATGGCTAGGAGAGGGACAGGAGAAGGGTGGAGCGGAAGACTGGGCAGCAGCCTGTATTTGGACATGTGGCTGGGAAGGTGCAGCTTGCAATGCTTCTGTGTGTCACGTCTGTGATGCTTGATGGTGCCTGTTCTCATCCAGCATATGCAGGACACCACCTTGAAATCTCAACAGTTTTTGAGAGTTTTGCATTTTGCTGGACAGACGTTTTTTTTTGTTTCGTTTCGTAACTTTCTGCGCGTTATTTTTTAAAAATAGAATATTTTTGTGATGAGTGTATCTATTTCATTTTTTTTTTTTTTTTTTTTAGGCGAAGTATTGCTTCAGAGAACAAAAAGTGTTGTTTCAAATACCATAAGTCCAGGAAGAAAACCGTCAATCATCGGTGATCGAAATTCAAGGGAAAGAACTGAAGAGAGTTAAAACAGCTCCCCCTTGCCCCCACTTATGACATTTTTTTTTTTTTTTTCAGGAAATATGACATGTGGGTGGTAGTGCTCTGCTGCCTGTGCTTTTGTTGTTTTGTTGTTGTTTCCTAAGCGTTTTTTCCGAAAAATAAGAAAAAAAAAAAAAAGGAGAAATCCCATGCGCGCACAGACGGACAAATCCCCTCGAAAAGCGTGCCACGAGCTAACATGAAAGACTAATGGGGATTGACAGGTCTGTTCAATTCGTTTGCGCCTAGTTTATAAATACCTTATGCACCCCTGTCCTGTTGGTGACAAAATACTTCGGGCTTCTTTTTTTTTTTTTTTTTTTTTCCAGTGTTATAAAGACCTCTTAAGCAGCAGGCTGCTCCAGACAGTCCGTCTACTGTGGCCTGCGTTGGAAGATGTGTGTGTCTGTCCTAACACGCCTGGTAAGTGCGTGTGTGTTGCTGGTGTCGCGTACTTCGGCACCACTGAACTACTCTGTCGTAGAAATCATTACAGCAAAATCGAGAATTTTCT
>JADBJO010001222.1:452783-465555 GCA_016801955.1 Conus betulinus | reverse complement strand
GTCCCCTTCCTCACCAGCTCTCACAGTGACGTCCTCATTCCTCACCACTTCTCACAGTGACGTCCTCTTCCTCACCATCACTCATAGTGACTTTCCTCTTCCTCACCAGCTCTCAAAGTGACGTCCCTCCTCTCTCACCACCGCTCATAGTGGACGTCCTGCTTCCTCACCACCGCTCACAGTGACGTCCACTTCCTCTCAGCTCTCAGTCTGACGTCCTCTTTCCACACCACCACTCACCAGTGACGTCCTCTTCCTCACCAACTCTCACAGTGACGTCCTCTTCCTCACCAACTCTCACAGTGACGTCCTCTTCCTCACCCATCAACTCATAGTGACGTCCTCTTCCTCACCAGCTCTCAAAGTGACGTCCCCTCCTCCTCACCACCGCTCATAGTGACGTCCCTCTTCCTCACCACCGCTCACAGTGACGTCCACTTCCTCCTCAGCTCTCATCTGACGTCCTCTTCCACACCACCACTCACAGTGACGTCCTCTTCCTCACCAGCTCTCACAGTGACGTCCTCCTTCCTCACCAGCTCTCACAGTGACGTCCTCTTCCTCACCAGCTCTCACAGTGACGTCCTCTTCCTCCTCCCAGCTCTCACAGTGACGTTCTCTTCCTCACCACCTCTCACAGGTGACGTCCCTCTTCCTCATCACCTCTCACAGTGACGTCCTCTTCCTCATCAGCTCTCACGTGAGGTCCTCTTCCTTACCAGCTCTCACAGTGACGTCCTCTTCCTCACTAGGTCTCACAGTGACGTCCTCTTCCTCATCACCTCTCACAGTGATGTCCTCTTCCTCACCAGCTCTCAGTCTGACGTCCTTTTCCTCACCCACCCTCACAGTGACGTCCTCTTCCTCACCAGCTTTCAGAGTGACGTTCTCTCTCCTCACCAGCTTTCAGTCTGACGTCCTCTTCCTCACCAGCTCTCACAGTGACGTCCCTCTTCCTCACCAGCTCTCACAGTGACGTCGTCAACCTCACCGCTTTCAGAGTGACGTTCTCTTCTTCTCACCAGCTTTCAGTCTGACGTCCTCTTCCTCACCAGCTCTCACAGTGACGTCCTCTTCCTCACCAGCTCTCAGAGAGACGTTTTCTGAGAATGACGTCCCCTTCCTCACCAGCTCTCACGTCACGTCCCCCTTTCTCACCAGCTCTTATGGTGACGTCCTGAGAGTGGAGTCCTCATTCTCACCAGCTGTCACAGTGACGTCCTCTTCCTCAAGAGCTGTCAGAGTGAAGTCCCCTTCCTCACCGGCTGTCAGAGTGACGTCCCCTCCCCTTTATCACATAGTTCTCAGAGTGAAGTCCCTTCCTCAGAGATGTCAGAGTGACGTCCTGAGAGTGAAGTCTCCTCACGAGCTGTCAGAGTGAAGTCCTCTTCCTCACCAGCTCTCAGAGTGACGTCCCCTTCCTCACCAGCTCTCAGAGTAACGTCCTGAAATCCACTCCTCACCACCTCTCACAGTGACGTCGTCTTGCTCATCACCTCTCAGACTGACGTCCTCTTCTTCACCAGCTCTCACAGTGACGTCCCCTTCCTCACCAGCTCTCACAGTGACGTCCTCTTCCTCACCATCACTCATAGTGACGTCCTCTTCCTCACCAGCTCTCAAGTGACGTCCTCCTCCTCACCACCACTCATAGTGACGTCCTCTCTTCCTCACCACCTCTCACAGTGACGTCCTCTTCCTCATCAGCTCTCAGTCTGACGTCCTCTTCCTCACTACCACACATAGTGACGTCCTCTTCCTCACCGGCTCTCACAGTGACGTCCTCTTCCTCACCAGCTCTCACAGTGACGTCGTCTTCCTCACCATCTCTCACAGTGATGTCCTCTTCCTCACCAACTCTCACAGTGACGTCCTCTTCTCACCACCCTCTCAGTCTGACGTCCTCTTCCTCACTACCACACACTAGTGACGTCCTCTTCCTCACCAGCTCTCACAGTGACGTCCTCTTCCTCACCAGCTCTCACAGTGACGTCGTCTTCCTCACCCCTCTCTCACAGTGACGTCCTCTTCCTCACCAGCTCTCACAGTGACGTCCTCTTCCTCACCAGCTCTCACAGTGACGTCGTCTTCCTCACCATCTCTCACAGTGACGTCCTCTTCCTCACCAGCTCTCACAGTGACGTCCTCTTCCTCACCAGCTCTCACAGTGACGTCCTCTTCCTCACCAGCTCTCACGGTGACGTCCTCTTCTCACCAGCTCTCACAGTGATGTCCTCTGCCTCACTAGGTCTCACAGTGACGTCCTCTTCCTCACCATCTCTCACAGTGACGTCCCCTTCCTCACCAGCTCTCACAGTGACGTCCTCTTCCTCACCAACTCTCACAGTGACGTCCTCTTCCTCACCATCACTCATAGTGACGTCCTCTTCCTCACCAGCTCTCAAAGTGACGTCCTCCTCCTCACCACCGCTCATAGTGACGTCCTCTTCCTCACCACCGCTCACAGTGACGTCCACTTCCTCCTCAGCTCTCAGTCTGACGTCCTCTTCCACACCACCACTCACAGTGACGTCCTTCCTCCTCACCAACTCTCACAGTGACGTCCTCTTCCTCACCAACTCTCACAGTGACGTCCTCTTCCTCACCATCACTCATAGTGACGTCCTCTTCCTCACCAGCTCTCAAAGTGACGTCCTCCTCCTCACCACCACCGCTCATAGTGACGTCCTCTTCCTCACCACCGCGCTCACAGTGACGTCCACTTCTCCTCCTCAGCTCTCTCAGTCTGACGTCCTCTTCCACACCACCACTCACAGTGACGTCCTCTTCCTCACAGCTCTCACAGTGACGTCCTCTTCCTCACCAGCTCTCACAGTGACGTCCTCTTCCTCACCAGCTCTCACAGTGACGTCCTCTTCCTCACCAGCTCTCACAGTGACGTTCTCTTTCTCACCACCTCTCACAGTGACGTCCTCTTCCTCATCACCTCTCACAGTGACGTCCTCTTCCTCATCAGCTCTCACGGTGATGTCCTCTTCCTTACCAGCTCTCACAGTGACGTCCTCTTCCTCACTAGGTCTCACAGTGACGTCCTCTTCCTCATCACCTCTCACAGTGATGTCCCTCTTCCTCATCAGCTCTCAGTCTGACGTCCCTTCCTTCCACCACCACCACTCACAGTGACGTCCTCTTCCTCACCAGCTTTCAGAGTGACGTCTCTCTTCCTCACCAGCTTTCAGTCTGACGTCCTCTTCCTCACCAGCTCTCACAGTGACGTCCTCTTCCTCACCAGCTCTCACAGTGACGTCGTCAACCTCACCAGCTTTCAGAGTGACGTCCTCTTTCTCACCAGCTTTCAGTCTGACGTCCTCTTCCTCACCAGCTCTCACAGTGACGTCCTCTTCCTCACCAGCTCTCAGAGAGACGTTCTGAGAATGACGTCCCCTTCCTCACCAGCTCTCAGAGTCACGCCCCCTTTTCTCACCAGCTCTTATGGTGACGTCCTGAGAGTGGAGTCCTCATTCTCACGAGCTGTCACAGTGACGTGCTCTTCCTCAAGAGCTGTCAGAGTGAAGTCCCCTTCCTCACCGGCTGTCAGAGTGACGTCCCCTCCCCTTTATCACTAGTTCTCAGAGTGAAGTCCCTTCCTCAGGAGATGTCAGAGTGACGTCCTGAGAGTGAAGTCCTCTTCCTCACGAGCTGTCAGAGTGAAGTCCTCTTCCTCACCAGCTCTCAGAGTGACGTCCCCTTCCTCACCAGCTCTCAGAGTAACGTCCTGAAATCCTCTTCCTCACGAGCTGTCAGAGTGACGTCCCCTTCCTCACGAGCTGTCAGAGTGACGTTCTCTACCTCACCACCTCTCACAGAGTGACGTCTTCTTCCTCACCAGCTCTCAGAGTACGTCGTCTTGAAGGTTGAAGTCCTCTCTTCCTCATGAGCTGTCAGAGTGACGTCCTCTTCCTCACCTTTTCTCAGAGTGACGTCCCCTTCCTCACCAGCTCTCAGAGTGACGTTCTCAGGGGTCTACCTCACCACCTCTCAGAGTGACGTCCTCCTGACCAGGTGAAGTGACGTCATCCTCTCACGAGCTGTCAGAGTGAAGTCCTCTTCCTCACCAGCTCTCAGAGTGAAGTCCTCTTCCTCACCGAGCTGTCACAGTGACGTCCTCTTCCTCACCTTTTCTCAGAGTGACGTCCTCACGGGTCCTCACCTTTCTCAGAGTGACGTCCTCTTCCTCACGAGCTTGTCAGAATGAAGTCCTCTTCCTCACAGAAACAACAACCAAGTTTTTTTTTTTTTTTTTTTTTGAAAAAGAATGACAGGAAATGGCAAAATATTGACAAAGATAAAACAAAAAGAACAATTAAAAAAAAAAGCCAGCAAGCGAATAGCAAGGAGAAAGAAAGAAAACTAAAACGATAACTAAGGAGGAACAAATAATAATGATAATAATAGTAATAATAATAACAACAACAACAATAATGATCAAATTGAAATCATAATTTAAAATAATCATCATCATCATTCATCATTATTATTATTATTTATTATTGTTGTTGTTTGTTGTTGTAACAGTTGTTGAAAGATGAACACAAACATGGAAAGATAAACACAAATAACTGACTGAAGAAGCGGAAAAGGGGGATTGATCACATTTGACACTGATTCCACATGGAATGTGAAAGCTCTCAGCAAAGCTACTTCATCACAGAGTGTGATTCATAGCTTTTTGATGAGGCTACCAGCACATAAAGAGGTCAAGATTTTGTGCTTGACTGGAGGGCGCGGAGAGAGAGAGAGAAGAGAGAGAGAGAGAGAGAGGTGTGTGTGTGTGTGTGTGTGTGTGTGTTTGTGTGTGTGTGTGTGTGTGTGTGTGTGTGTGTGTGGTGTGTGTGCGCGCGCGCGCGTCTGCTTGTGCGCGCCTGCCTGTGTGTGTGTGTTGTTGTGTGTGTGTGTGTGTGTGTGTGTGTGTGTGTGTGTTGTGTGTGTGGTGTGTGTGTGTGTGTGGTGTGCAAAACTGCTTTTGTCGGACAAACTGCTTTTTGCGGACACGAACACTTTTGGGTTGATTATCTTGTTACTTGTCTTTAAGGACAAGGCCTACAAGCCTGTTTCGGTGAATAGCAATCAATAAAGCGATCCAGTGTCTGCCACAAAAAAGAATGGGTTCCCCTATTTAACATGCAATAAGACCAAGGATAGTTCGACAGCCTTTTCAGCATGAAATATAAAGCTTTCTTCTTTGTAAAAAGGTAGCGCCACTGATGTTGACAGGTAACATCTTTTCGCCAAATATTCATACTGACTTAATTGATGTTTACCGACTGGCATTTGACAGAAGCATCGACAAAGGCTGGAGTTACATGTCTGAGGTCAGCCCACCCGGTCTCCAGTCTGGAATACCACTAGCAATTCATCAGAATGTCTCTATCAGCAGCAAATTCCTATAGCTTTATTGTCGTAAGCACAAAGAATTCTTCCGAGGTTCGGTGTGTTTAGGGCAGAGTATTATGGAAATATAGGCCTACCCTCTCTTTTCCTTCCCTTAGCCTTAATGTTGGGTGGACAGAGATACCTTTTGTACGCCATAGAAAATCCCACCCAACGGGCGGTTCGATCTCACAACCGTCTGTTTCTCCAGCCGAACACTGCTACTTCGCTGCTGGCCGCTCTCAAGAAGTCTCTAGATCATGGTTTAACAATGAAGATAATTGGAAGAGAACGGTCAATAATGAAGATAATCGGAATCGATGAGATCTTGACGCCACTGTCATCCGCTGAAATATTTTCTTCTGGTCTGGAATAAGCTTTTCAGCCACGGTGATGTCACCTGTTCACAAATCCAGGTTACCATAGAAGATAGTCAGGATGCAGCTGTAAGGACACTGAGTGTTTCTCGCCCAAGACACCTTTCAAATGTGATTCTGCAAAGACCTGTGCTTGTTTATTGTACCAGGAAACAGAGATGTGACCTTACAAAGAACACTGTCAGTGTGATTCTAAAAGGACGCTGAACTTGTGGTTCACCATGACACTATATGTGATTCGACAAGGACACAGTTGGATGTTTTTACAAACACACTGTAAATGTGATTCTACAAGGACACTCTAAATGTGATTCTACAGGACACTCTAACTGTGATTCTACAAGGACACTCTAATGTGATTCTAACAAGGACACTCTAAATGTTATTCTGCAAGGACACTCTAAATGTGATTCTACAAGGACACTCTAAATGTTATTCTACAAAGGACACTCTAAACGTGATTCTACAAGGACACTCTAAACGTGATTCTACAAGGACACTCTAATGTGTGGAGTCTACAAGGACACTCTAAATGTAATTCTACAAGGACACTCTAAATGTGATTCTACAAGAACACTCTAAATGTGATTCTACAAGGACACTCTAAATGTAATTCTAACAAGGACACTCTAAATGTGATTCTACAAGGACACTCTAAATGTGATTCTACAAGGACACTCTAAATGTGATTCTACAAGGACACTCTAAATGTACTTCTACAAAGACAGACCTCTAATGTGATTCTACAAGGACACTCTAAATGTGATTCTACAAGGACCACTCTAAACTTGATTCTACAAAGACACTCTAAATGTGGATTCTACAAGGACACTCTAATGTGCATTCTACAAGGACATTCTGATTGTGATTCTACAAGGACACTCTAAATGTGATTCACAAGGACACTCTAAATGGATTCTTCTTCTGCAAGGACACATGTACTTGTAATTCTACAAAATCCAGGACCCCACATATTTTATTTTATAAATAAGGACAACTGCAGTTGCTGTTCTACGGGCATGGTAGTGTTATGTTTATAAGGACACTGTAGATGTGGTTCTAACAGGACATTCTAAATGTGACTCTTCAAAGACACTCTAATGTGATTCTGCAAGGACAACTGTACTTGTAATTCTACCAGGGTCAATACATATTTGATTCTATAAGGACACTGTAGTTGATGTTCTACGAGGGCACGGTAGTTTTATTTTACAAGGACACTGTAGATGTGAGTTTACAAGGACATTCTAAATGTGACTCTTCGGGACACTCTAAATGTGATTCTGCAATTACACTGCACTTGTAATTCTACCAAGGCAATACATATTTTGTATTCTATAAGGACACTGTAGTTGCTGTTCTAAACGAGGGCACGGTAGTGTTATTTTACAAGGACACTGTAGTGTGATTCTACAAGGACACTCTAAATGTGACTGTAACAAGGACACTCTAAATGTGATTTTTACAAGGACACTGAAGGATGTGATTCTGCAAGGACACTGTAAAATGTAATATTCTACCAGGACATTACATATTTGATTCTATAACGGACTCTGTAGTTGCTGCTCTAGGAGGACACTGTAGTGTCATTTTACAAGGACACTGTAGATGTGATTCTTCAAGGACATAGATGTACATCATAGGTGTGATTCCTGAAGCCAATCGTGGATGTGATTCTGCAGGGACACTATTTATATCAACTAAAGGCTTCATTCTACAAAGGCACGACTCTGCAAAGATATTGTAACGTGGTTTCTCTCCAGTGACACTATCATTATGACTCTGCTACACAATATCCGTGTGATCGCAAAAAAACGCTCTGTGCATGTTTCTGCAAGAACATTACCAGAAAGCAGTGGCAGCACGATCAAAACACTGATGGATGGGGGAGAAAATTTTCAATCTGCAGGCTATCATCCGATTTCATCGCTCCTGCAGCGCCATCGGGTCGCAGCGTCAGATCTCCAGGGCTAATGGGAAATTCGTGTTCTTCATTGCAATGCAGGAGCAGGACCCATTCATCTCAGGCGGGGCGTCATTCATTAAGTGCGGTGTCGATGCCAGAAGCGCGAGTCGTTCCCAAACAGTTGTAATCTTCTCTGTTGGCTGATTCCAATCGCCCTTCCTCCCTGTTTCTCCTTCTTTCTGCTTCCAGCGCTGTATGTCGAAATTCACGCTCGTTCCCTCCCTCCACGAGAGAGCTCTATGATATAGGAGAGAGAGAGAGAGAGCGAGAGAGAGAGAGACAGAGAGATATACAGACAGGAACAAATCGACAGACAGACAACATACAGCCAGACTATAGACATACATACAGACGATAGACAGAGACAGACAGAACATAGACAAGCAGACAGACAGACATCAAATAATCAGACAGACAGACATTACTGGCATAGACAGACAGACGAACTAAACAGATCAGACGAGTGGCAAAAGGTGGTGTTACTCGACTCATGAAGAAGTTGTGCACATCGGCTGACATTACATGCAAATTCAGTGCGAGAACGGAAGCCAAGCGTGAGTAGGGAGGCGTGTGTTGTTGTGGGTGTGTGTGTGTGTGTGTGTGTGTGTGGTGTGTGTTTGTGTGGGTGGTGTCTGTGTGTCGGTGTTTGTGTGTTTGTGTGTGTGTGTGTGTGGAGGGGGGTGTAAAGAGGGGAGGTGAGGCAGTGGGGAAATAGGGACGGGGGAGGCGAAGGGAATAGCTGAGGAAAAATTATGAAATAAAGCGATAGGGGCAGCAAGGGTATTAGAGGAACGAAGATAAAACTGTAGTTACTTAATTGCAATAAATCATAGAGAAAGAGATGACACATGTGACGAGAGAGCGAGTAGCGAGAGTATAGGGGGGGAGGGCTTAAAACTGGCATATATTCAGAGAGCTAGACGAGCGAGAGATCGAGAGCTGTCGGGACAGACGGGATAAAGATGGTATTGTTTGTTTGTGTGTGTGTGTGTGTGTTTGTGTTTGTGTTGGTTTTGTGTTGTGTTTGGTGACTCTCGCCCTTACCCCGCGTCGCTTATGTTGGTTTGTGTGTGTTGTGAGGAGGAGATACCGTTAGAGGGCAAAACTATTGGAAGCAGTTTACTACTTTCGAAGCGCAGGGAGACGTTGTTTGTAGATAAATTGGGAACTAAAAACCAACAGAAGGATGGGAGAGGCCATACGCCTATATCCCTGCTGTCCATCACTCTCAACATGTGCAGTGAAAGGCTGACGGCCATTAACCGGTAAAGCGACCGCTCGTCCGGTTGAGAACTTCCTCTGACACAATATTCCTTTCATAGCGAAAGTAAATAGGAAGGACAAACCCATGCCATGGAAATTGGACATTTTCATTGGACACCCCGAGACCACGTCAATTATTATTCCCTTAATTTAGGATTACTATTGGCCGTGTCCTCTCTGGTCTAGTGGGTTGTGGGGAACAGTGGGGATGAAAATGTAGTACCCACGTATTCTATTCTTCTGGATATGCCAACAAAAAGTGCATAAACTATATCAATAACCAAACAAAAAACAACATATTACCAAACGTCGAACGAAGACCCATTAATGTTCCCATTACCTGGTCATCACATTTTGAGAGAAAGAGAGAGAGAGAGATGAGAGAGAGAGAGAGAGAGAGAGAGGAGAGAGCAGAGAGAAAGAACAGACAGACAGACAGAACCGACAGACAGGCAGAGAGAGAGAGAGAGATAGAAGAGAGAGAGAGAGGAGATAAAGAATAGAGAGAGGAGAGAGAGAGAGAGACGAGAGAGGAAGAGAGAGAGAGAGAGAGAGCACTAATTTTTTTAATCCGTCCTGAAATGCTCTGAGTGGTAGAAACATGGGGGCAATGGTCTAATCTATTCTTTCTGATGTTTTCTGTCTTCCACCACTCACACATTTCTTACACAATGGCGAAAAACAGTTCCCATTCCATGTGTGTGTGTGTGTTGTGGGGTTTGTGGGTGTGTGTGTGTTGTGTGTGTGTTTGTGTGTGTGGTGATTGTGTGTGTGTACAATCTACGATAACCCGTCCTATGAGAGAGAGAGAGAGCAGAGAGAGGCAGCTCTAGCGAGAGCATCGAGATATAAATGGGTATGTCGGTTGGAGGCGGGTTAGGAGATACTCAACAGAGAGAGATTCGACAACGGCCAATTCAGGGAGAGTGTCTCCAATCGACATGCTGGAGCCTATTGTGCCCAAGCGAGTACAAACCGAGAAACAGGAACAATGATGCTAAATAGACTCACATACCATCATCCCGTTTACACATTAATTTCTGATTTATAGAACTCGAATCTTCCGTCTTTGATTTTTTGCCCATATTTTATTTTGTATGTTGATCGTGGCTTCAGTTTTGAAGATAACAACTGTAAGTCCTGATTTGTTCTTTCCTGTAAACTCGAAGGTTCGACCGTGCTTAAGTGCAATCTGCCCGCTGTATTGGATGTTTTACTGCATCCCAAACATCTTCAATCTTGGAAGAGGTGGGGACCAGTCCCATGCATGGCCTATCTACGTATAAAGCTTGATCACCAAAAATTCCTTCCTAATGGCCATCCACCCTTTTAAGCCGCCAAGCAGCCTTACCGGTTCCAGAATCTGCTCGGGTGGAACAAATCCCATTTCAAATCAACTGAACGCGGTTGAGGTAGATTTGACACAAACGTTCTTTAGTGTTTTGATCTGAATAATCTTTGAAGCGACATTTTTCACGCTGGCTGAAAGACCCAGAAAATCGAAAGACGGGAAGTCAAAAAGCTGATTGTATGCAATACAAGGAGGAATGACTTTTTTTTTTTGCCATGTAGCAATGAACACAGAGTTATCTCTTAAAGGTGGGAGACATGGTTTTTAACCCATGTCGGTTAGATAACCCGTCAGTATATGATGAACACACAGTCCCTGTGTCCTTCAACAGCTCGTCATCTTTTAGAACATGACATTGAAAATATAAGAACGGTTTTGTCTCGTCCGTATCCGTTGTTTTTAGGGTCAACAAGATATTCTTTTTTATTTTCTTTTTTTGTTGTCATGCACAAGAAGCTCCGTTTAAGTTAAACAAAGAGGGCTCGCTCAATGTTCTCGCCTAGTACACGACGAAGTGGACAGAAAGGAAATTAACGACTTGAGATTTAGACATGGACGAATGCGTGGCGGGCGGTTGTGTCGTAAGGTGAGTAAGAAAGTCCGAGGACAGTGAGACTTGAGCAGGTTAATGATCGCTGAGCAGGACTGGCGGGTAGGCTATTTGAGCAATGCGCAGGATACTGAAGCATTGAGCAGAACGGGGCGGCAGGGCGATGTGGTAGTGTGCAGGACAGTGAGTCTGTGCGCGTATCAGCGAGCAACTGATGAGAAAGTGAACAGGACAGTGAGCACTGACTAAAGACAGTGAGCAAGAACCGTGAGCAGTAAGACTGTGAGCAGAACCGTGAGCAAGCCACGAACAGTGAGCAGAACAGTTAGCAACATAAGGATGGTGAGTCAGAACAGTGAGCAATGCGTAATACAGACAGTGAGCAAGAACAGTGAGCAATCAGACAGTAAGCAGAACAGTTTAGCAAATAAGACTAGTGAGGCGAACTAACTGAGCAATAATGACCGTGAGCAGAACAGTGATGCAATGAGCCAACTAAGCAGTGACCAGAACAGTGGAGCAATTAGTACGACAGACAGTGGAGGCAGACAGTGAGCAATGATAAGACAGACAATGAGCAGAACAGTGAGCATCACTAAGTGACAGACAGTGAGCATAAGAACAGTTTTTGAGTGAGCAAATGATGAGCAGAACAGAGCCAGCGTAAGAAGTGCAGAACAGTGAGCAATTCGTAAGACAGACAGTGAGCAGAAACGGTGAGCAATGAATAAACAGGACATTGAGCAGACCAGTGAGCAATGAATAAGGACAGACAGATGAGCAGAACAGTGAGCAATGATAAGACAGACAGTGAGCAGAACAGTGGAGCAATGAGTAGAAACAGACAGTGAGCAGAAAGTGAGGCAATTGAATACTAGACCAGAAACAGTGAGCAAGAAATAGCACAGAGTGAGCAGAACAGTGATCAGCAAGACAGACAGGAGCAGAACAGTGAGCAATGAGTACGACAGACAGTGATAGGAAAGTGAGGAACGGTAAGACAGACATTGGTGGGAGTGAGCATGTGGGAATGAGTAAGGACAGGACAGTGAGCAAGGAGTAGACAGTGTGGCAAGGAGTAAGACAGTGCGAGAAACAGTGAGCAATGAATAAAGCAGTAATAGTGAACATTTTAATGAGAACAATGATTTATGAGTAAGACAGTGAGCAGAACAGTGAGCAAATGAGTAAGACAGTGAGCAGAACAGTGAACCAGGAGTAAGACAGTGAGCAGAACAGTGAGAGCAATGAGTTAGACAGACAGTGAGCAAAACAGTGACAATGCAGTAAGACAGACAGTGAGCAGAACATGAGAGCAATGAATAAGACAGACAGTGAGCAGAACAGTGAGCAATGAGTAAGAGACAGTGAGCAGAACAGTGAGCAATGAGTAAGACAGACAATGAGCAGAACAGTGAGCATGAGTAAGACAGACAGTGTGAGCAGAACAGTGAGCAATGAGTCAGACAGTGAGTGAGCGAAGTGAGCAATGAATTGAGTCAGACAGTGAGCAGAACAGTGAGCAATGAGTAAGACGACAGTGAGCAGAACAGTGAGCAATGAGTAGACAGTGAGCAGAACCAGTGAGCAAGGGTAGGACAGTACGCAGAGGAGTGTGCAATGAGTAAGACAGTGAGCAGAGGAGTGAGCAATGAGTAAGACAGTGAGCAAAGGAGTGAGCAATGAGTAAGACAGTGAGCAGAGGAGTGAGCAATGAGTAAGACAGTGAGCAGAGGAGTGAGCAATGATAAGACAGTGAGCAAACGGTGAGCAATGAGTGAGACAGACAGTGAGCAGACAATGAGCAATGAGTAAGCAGTGAGCAGAACGGTGAGCAATGAGTAAGACAGACCAGTGAGCAGAACAGTGAGCAA
>JADBJO010001222.1:442783-447783 GCA_016801955.1 Conus betulinus | reverse complement strand
CACCGGTGTCGAATTGGGCCGGCCTACCCCCTATCCTCACTCTCTAATAGTTTCCCCCCCCCTCTCCCAGATAACATTTTTTCCCTTCAATGAGGAAATGATCGTAAACCATAGTGGCTCTCTTGCCCTCTTCTCTGGCCTTTTTGAGATGCTGAGACAGTTGTTTACGTACCTCCCTTACACGAAAAGTGAAGTCCTCCCCAACAAACACGCCGCTGCCCTGCAACTTGCGCTTGGCCTTGAGAATCTTCTCTCTGTCCCTGAAGAAGGTGCAGCGGACGATGACAGGCGAGTAAGGCTTCCCATTCAGGCGACGCACTCTGTCAAACTGGACATCACCAGTCAAGTCCAGTTTGTCCACCAACAGGTCTCCAACGATGCCTTCACATTCCGCCTGCGTTTCTATTGGTTTACGAGAGAGACCGTAGAAGATTAAACTGTTCCGCTTGGAACGCCCTTCCAGGTCGTCGGCTTTTCGTTCATCATCCAGCAGCCTCTTCCTCAGATCTTCGTTCTCACGACGAAGGTCTGTCACTTCTCCCTTCAGGGTCTGAATCTCTTCCTGCAAGCAGGCGAAGCCATCACTGATGTCCTTAATGTCGCTTTTTTTATTCCATCAACTTTGTTGGACAGCTCCTGTAGCATAGACACCACGTCTCTTAGGGAAGGCAGCTCAACAGGCTGGGAGGTTGATGACTTGCTGGTCGAGGAGGTTGCTGCTTGCTCGGTGCTGGCTCTCCGGCTGTCTGAGCTCAAGCATGTCTGGCGGCAGCTGTCCTTTCGTGGTCCAGGATTTGGTTCAACGTCGCCGCACTGAAGTAATAAACTGCCCCAGAATAAGAAGGAGAGGAGGCAGCCTACGGTTACACCGTCCGACATTGTCTTCAGGCGAATGGCCTACTCGCTTCCACTCTCTTGAACATAAATGCAAGAAAAACTGGGAGAAAACATCCACATCTTGTCCTGAAATCTAGCTGTGCGGATGGCGTTGCACTTCATGAACGTCCTTGCTGGGTGAAACGTCAAATCACTTCCTGGATCCTTCGTAATTAACAAAAGAAACAGAACCAATTAACTTGCGTGTCGCACTAGCGATCGCTGCTCACAATGCCCCCGAGAGAGAGAGAGAGAGAGAGAGAGAGAGAGAGAGAGAGACAGACAGACAGACAGAGACAGACAGACAGACAGACAGACAGACAGACAGAGAAGGTGGACAGGGGAAGTGGGAGGAGAAAAAATGGTTAAATAAGCAAAGGAGAGAGAGAGAGAGAGAGAGAGCGAGAGAGAAGGGTGGAGAGAGAGAGAGAGAATGAATGAATGAATGAATGAATGAATGAATGAATGAATGATGGTTTATTGTGTTAAGCTTTACGAACCCAGAGAGAGAGAGGGAGAGGGGGGAGAGAGAGAGAGAGACGGAGACAGAGACAGAGAGGGAGCGGAAAAAAGGCGACTAAAGGATGGTTCGATGAGGATTTAACTAGAGAGAGAAAGAAAGAGAGAGGGGGCGATGGAAGTAAGGAGAGAGAGAGAGGAGAGAGAGAGAGAGAGAGAGAGAGTGAGAGAGAGAGAGAGAGAGAGATAGAGAGAATGGGGAAAGGGGAGAAATGTTGTGTTAGTGACCTCATGAGACAGATCCAGAAGCATTTGAGAGAACCATGCATACCATCTGATATAAAGAGCACATCTTGAGGCAGAAACACAGGAGGGTTTGGACAGGCATGAGCGTAAAGGTTTGGGGGGGAGGGGGTGACACCAAAACAGAGAAAAGTAAAAAAAATAATAATAATAATGGTTGAAAATAAACGGGGTTGAAAGTAAGGAAGATGGAACTGTTATGAATAAGGCAATCAACCAAATGAGAAAGATAGAGGGAGGAGGGGGAGAGGGAGGGAGTGAGGGAGGGAGAGAAAGACAGTGGGGAGGGGTAGGGGAGAGAAAAAAACGAGAGAGAGAGAGAGAGAGAGAGAGAAGCAGTCAGACAGACAGACAGACCGAGGCGGACAGAGAGACAGAGACAGAAACAGATATAGAGATACAGGCAGACAGACAGACAGACGGTCTGGCAGACAGACAGACAGACAGATAGTGGCACAGACAGACAGACAGACAGAGACAGACAGACAGACAGACAGACAGAAGGAAATAGAAAGGGACAAGTGATAAGCATGATAAACTTCTTCTACACACACAGAAAGAAAGAAAGAAGAAAGAAAGAAGAAAGAAAGAAAGAAAGAAAGAAAGAAAGAAAAAAAAGAAATAAAGAAAGAAAAAAAAAGAAAGAAGAAAAAAGAAAGAAAGAAAGAACACACAAAGAAAGAAAGAAAGAAAGAAAAAGAAAGACAGAAAGACGTAGAGTGGAAACGTCCAGAACGAACAAAGGAATGACTGTGTGCAAGAAATAAAACGAGAGAGAAGTACAGACTCTCTTTACTCATGACGTCAGTACACATTCTCAGTATGCGCAAGAAAAGCTGGTGTCATTTTCTTTCGTTGGCCAAACTTCGCTGGTCGGTTGAGAACTCACACTGGCACAGTCCCTTTGATCAGCAAAAGCTGATCGACTGATCCATATCAATGTCCAATGAAACCAGCTTCGAGAACATCCCATGAACACAGAGAGAGAGAGAGAGAGAGAGAGTAAAGTCCAAGGTTTTTTGCTTTAATGGGGGTGTATCCAGAAGTTTAAGATATGCCTTAGTTGATGTGGACTTGTAAAAGAAATAATTTTAGTGCTGTCTATTCGTGTTGGCTGAAAATCATACAGCACAAAATGTATGACAGAATTGCTACTTTGGCACGTACATGAGAAATCGTTTGATCTTTGAGACTAAGAAGGTTTTTTTTTTTTAGATTAACAGATAGATGAATAAGTATGTAGGTTTCTGGATTCTGGATTCGACATTAGAAAAGTAGTTATAGACTCAGAATAAAAAATTTACTTGGAGATATTTGGACAGGGTCACCCTGTCTTCTTCAGCTCACTGTTTGCTGTGGTGGCAGCGAGGCCTGGTGGGACGACTGTTGTGTGGGGTGAAACGGTTGTCAGGATCTGATTGTAGATGGGGGGAAGTTCAAAGCCTTGATCCCTGTTCAGGCTGGGGCGTCTAGTCTTAAATTTGATGGCTTCTTTAACTTTTTTTTTTTACTCCAAGTAAGTTTTTGAATCTGAGTTTGTAACTACTTTTCTAATAGATAGATAGATAGATTGATAGATAGACGGATAGAGAGAGAAAAGAGAGAGAGAGAAAGAAAGATAGATAGATGTGTGTGTGTGTGTGTGTGTGTGTGTGTGTGTGTGTGTGTGCAATACCATGGTCAGACCATAATGGTACGTACTGTTTAAATGATAACATCAGACGATGGAGATAGAGCGCTGATCGCCTGAAATAGAAAAGAATGACGCCTGTGATTCTACTGTGACGCTGTAGATGTGACTCTGAGAGGGCATTGTGGACGTGACTACTGCACGAGGATACCATAGGTGTGACTCGAAGAGGACACTCTAAATGTGAATCAACAAAGACCATGTACATAAGGACAGTGTAACTCGACAAAAGAACAATGCATGTACTGCTGCAATAACACCATATGTGTGACTCTACAAGGACAGTAAAAATGGACTGCGGTGACAATACCACTAAACACACTGATGGAGAGAAGAAAGTTCAACCTGTAGACCATCACATCAGCCCATCGCCCTGAAACACACCCACCAATCTCAGGGTCTGATCTCCACAGCTATGGCCAATTCATGTCCTTCAAAGATGAATTCTTCACTGTCACCCAGGACTAGAACCTATTAATTCCTAGCCAAGCGTCATTAAGTGCAGTTATCGACGTCGGAAGGCTGGTGGTTCCAAATGGTTAGAATCTACTCAAATAGGGTGATTAAGATTTCAACACCCGCACAGCCTCTTTCCTGTCCTGCTTTTTTTCTCCCAGGAGTAAATGTTAGAGAAAAAGAAAAAAGGGAGGGGTGTGATAGTTAAAGGGACGTAGGGAGGGGATATCAGAGAGTAGATGAACGAAATTAAGGAAGAAGGGGAGAGAGAGAGAGAGAGAGAGAGAGAGAGAGAGAGAGAGAGAGAGAGAGAGAGAGAGAGAGAGGAGTGGATGAGAGAGAGAGAGGCAGGAAGAGAGATTGACAGACAGACAGACAGACAGACAGGTGGACAGAAATGCAGGCAGAGAGGAGAGAGAGGGAAGCAGAGAAGGGAGAGGATATATAATAGAAGAAGAAGAAGAAGAAGAAGAAGAAGTACAACAGAACAAGAACAAGAACAAGAATAAGAACAAGAACAAGAACAAGAAGAAACTGAAGTGGAAGCGTTTAGTACGAACAAGGAAAAGAACTGTGGAAGAGAAAGCAACTTTAACTGGCCATGACTACTGCCAAAGAGCAACTTACCTCTAAATGGATCTGCTGCAAGGGCATAAGCCTCGAGCATTATCCTCCAACTGGCCTAACACTGCTCGTCATTTGAGTCGTCATACTGACACTATTCTTTCGACCAGCGAAAGCTGATCAGCTGGGTGTGATCCATGTCAATGTCAAATGAGCCAGCTTCACGGACATCCCACGGTCAGAGAGAGTGAGAGAGAGAGAGAGAGAGAGAGAGAGAGAGAGAAAGGGAGAGAGGGACAGACAGACAGACAGAGAGTTTTGTATGTCAGTTTTGTTTCTTTGTTTTCTTTTTCCAATTTCATCCGTCTTATGTATTGATGAAATTTCTATGTTTGTGTGTGTGTGTGTGGTGTGTGTGTGTGTGTGTGTGTGTGTGTGTGTGTGTGTGTGTGTGTGCGTGTGCATGCGTGCATGCGCGCGTGCGTGTGTATATGTGTAATGTGCGTTCGTGCGTGTATGTGTGTGTGTGGTGTGTGTGTGTGTGTGTGTGTGTGTGAGTGTGCGTTCGTGCGTGTATGTGTGTGTGTGTGTGTGTGTGTGCGCGCGCACACACACACGCGCGTGTATGTGTATGCGTGTGTGTGTGGTGCGC
>JADBJO010001222.1:435283-440283 GCA_016801955.1 Conus betulinus | reverse complement strand
ACATAAACACGCCAAATGCAAAGCAACGTTAACACTATACACAATTAAAAAAATACAGACGAACAGAACCCACATGAGGAAATGTTCTGGAAAACGTCCAGCCTGCCTATTTCTCTGACGGACAGGAGATAACATGTAAAACAGACAAGTAAATATTCACAAATATTGTACTCTTCATTTGTGTGTTCTTCATTGATGTGTTCATCACTGATAAGCACTTCATTGTTGTGTTCTTCATTGATGTGTTTCTTCATTGATGTGTTCCTTACTGATGCGCTCTCCATTGATGTGTTCCTCATTGATGTGCTCTTTATTGATGTGTTCTTCACTGATGTGTTCTTTATTGATGTGTTCCTCACTTATGTGTTCCTCACTGACGTGTTCTTCATTGATGTGTTCCTCATTGATGTGTTCTTTATTGATGTGTTCCTCACTGATGTGTTCTTTATTGATGTGTTCCTCACTGATGTGTCCTCCATTGATGTGTTCCTCACTGACGTGTCCTTCATTGATGTGTTCCTCACTGACGTGTCCTTCATTGATGTGTTTCCTCACTGACGTGTCCTTCATTGATGTGTTCCTCACTGATGTGTTCCTCACTGATGTGTTCCTCACTGATGTGTTCTTCATTCATGTGTCCTTCATTGATGTGTTCTTCATTGATGTGTCCTTCATTGATGTGTCCTTCATTGATGTTTTCCTCACTGATGTGTACCTCACTGCTGTGTCCTTCATTGATCTGTCCTTCATTGATGTGTCCTTCATTGATGTGTTCCTCACTGATGTGTTCCTCACTGATGTGTCCTTCATTGATGTGTTCTTCATTGATGTGTCCTTCATTGATGTTTTCCTCACTGATGTGTCCTTCATTGATGTGTCCTTCACTGATGTGTCCTTCATTGATGTGTTCCTCACTGACATGTCCTTCATTGATGTGTTCCTCACTGACGTGTCCTTCATTGACGTGTCCTTCACTGATGTGTTCTTCATTGATGTGTTCTTCACTGACGTGTCCTTCATTGATGTGTGTCCTTCATTGATGTGTTCCTCACTGATGTGTTCTTCATTGATGTGTCCTTCATTGATGTGTTCTTCACTGATGTGTCCTTCATTGATGTGTTCCTCACTGATGTGTCCTTCATTGATGTGTCCTTCATTGATGTGTTCCTCACTGATGTGTTCTTCACTGACGTGTCCTTCATTGATGTGTTCTTCATTGATGTATTCTTCATTGATGTGTTCCTCACTGATGTGTTCTTCACTGACGTGTCCTTCATTGATGTGTTCTTCATTGATCTGTTCTTCATTGATGTGTTCCTCACTGATGTGTTATTCCCTGACGTGTCCTTCATTGATGTGTTCCTCACTGATGTGTCCTTCATTGATGTGTTCTTCACTGATGTGTCCTTCATTGACGTGTCCTTCATTGATGTGTTCTTCATTGATGTGTTCCTCAATGATGTGTCCTTCATTGATGTGTCCTTCATTGATGTGTCCTTCATTGATGTGTTCCTCACTGATGTGGTCTTCACTGACGTGTCCTTCATTGATGTGTTCTTCATTGATGTGTTCTTCATTGAGGTGTTCCTCACTGATGTGTTCTTCACTGACATGTCCTTCATTGATGTGTTCTTTATTGATGTGTTCTTCATTGATGTGTTCCTCACTGATGTGTTCTTCATTGATGTGTTCTTAATTGATGTGTCCTTCATTGATGTGTTCCTCATTGATGTGTCCTTCACTGATGTGTTCTTCATTGATGTGTTCCTCACTGATGTGTTCTTCACTTACGTGTCCTTCATTGACGTGTCCTTCACTGATGTGTCCTTCATTGATGCTTTCCTCACTGATGTGTCCTTCACTGATGTGTCCTTCATTGACGTGTCCTTCATTGATGTGTTCCTCACTGATGTGTTCTTCATTGATGTGTTCTTCATTGATGTGTTCTTCACTGATGTGTTCTTCACTGATGTGTTCCTCACTGATGTGTCCTTCACTGATGTGTCCTTCATTGACGTGTCCTTCATTGATGTGTTCCTCACTGATGTGTTCTTCATTGATTGTCCTTCATTCATGTGTTCTTCACTGATGTGTTCTTCATTGATGTGTTCTTCACTGACGTGTCCTTCATTGACGTGTCCTTCACTGATGTGTCCTTCATTGACGTGTCCTTCACTGATGTGTCCTTCATTGACGTGTCCTTCATTGATGTGTCCTTCACTGATGTGTTCTTCATTGACGTGTCCTTCACTGATGTGTCCTTCATTGACGTGTCCTTCACTGATGTGTCCTTCATTGACGTGTCCTTCATTGATTTGTTCCTCACTGACGTGTCCTTCATTGACGTGTCCTTCACTGATGTGTTCTCCATTGACGTGTTCTTCACTGATGTGTTCTTCATTGATGTGTTCTTCATTGATGTGTGTCCTTCACTGATGTGTTCCTCACTGATGTGTCCTTCATTGATGTGTTCTTCACTGATGTGTTCTTCATTGATGTGTTCTTCACTGACGTGTCCTTCATTGACGTGTCCTTCACTGATGTGTCCTTCATTGACGTGTCCTTCACTGATGTGTCCTTCATTGACGTGTCCTTCATTGATGTGTTCCTCACAGACGTGTCCTTCATTGACGTGTCCTTCACTGATGTGTCCTTCATTGATGTGTTCCTCACTGATGTGTTCTTCATTGATGTGTTCCTCACTGATGTGTCCTTCATTGATGATGTGTTCCTCACTGATGTGTCCTTCATTGATGTGTTCTTCACTGATGTGTGCTTCATTGATGTGTTCCTCACTGACGTGTCCTTCATTGACGTGTCCTTCACTGATGTGTCCTTCATTGATGTGTTCATCACTGATGTGTTCTTCATTGATGTGTTCCTCACTGATTTGTCCTTCATTGATGTGTTCCTCACTGATGTGTTCTTTATTGATGTGTTCCTCACTGACGTGTCCTTCACTGATGTGTCCTTCATTGATGTGTTCCTCACTGACGTGTCCTTCATTGATATGTTCCTCACTGATGTGTTCTTCATTGATGTGTCCTTCATTGATGTGTTCCTCACTGATGTGTCCTTCATTGATGTGTTCCTCATTGATGTGTTCCTCATGTGTTGTGTTCTTCATTGATGTGTCCTTCATTGATGTGTTCCTCACTGATGTGTTCTTCATTGATGTGTTCCTCATTGATGTGGTTCATCACTGATGTGTTCTTCATTGATGTGTTCCTCACTGACGTGTCCTTCATTGATGTGTTCCTCGCTGATGTGTTCTTCATTGATGTGTCTTTCATTGATGTGTTCCTCACTGATGTGTCCTTCATTGATGTGTTCCTCACTAATATGGTCTCCATTATTGTAGACTTCAATGACCTGTTGTTCATTGATGTGTTCATGGAACTATTCTTCATTGACGTTCTCTTTCAGTGATGTGCTCATCATTACTGTGATCATCTTGGCATTTTCGGAGCATAGCCCACTCACATTATGCCAGGCGTCATTAAGTGCGGTGGTCGATGCCAGAGGGCTGGCGGTTCTCAAATAGTTATAATCCTCTCAGATAGCTGATGATTACGATTCCAACACACACACACACACACACACACCACACACACACACACACACACACACACGCACGCACGCACGCACGCACGCACGCACGCACGCGCACGCACGCACGCACGCACGCACGCACGCACACACACGTATACGCATGCATACACACACACACACACACACACACACACACACACACACACACACACACACAACACACACACGGAAGAACAGACAGACAGACAGGGACAGGGACGGGGGAGAGGGAAAGGAGAGAAAATAATAGATGAGGGCTGAGAGAGAGAGTCAGACAGACAGATAGACAGGCAGAGGGAGGAAGGCAGGGAGTAAGGCTTGAGAGAGAGAGAGGAGATAGAGAGAGAGAGAGAGAGAGGAGAGAGAGAGAGAGAGAGAGAGAGAGAGAGAGAGAGAGAGAATGTAGAAATTAGGGTTCATCGAGACAGATAAACAGAGAAAGAGTGAGGTGGGAGATGAGGGGGGAGGCGAAAGAACGGATAAATGAGGGTTAGGCTAGCAAAACGTGTGAGCGAGCAGGAGGACAGGCAGACAGGCAGACCGACAGATAGACAGAGGGAGAGAGAGATAGAGAGAAAGAGAGACAGAGATACAGAGGGACACAGACAGACAGAGGGAAGGACGGAGGAAGAGGTAGAGTTCGAAGAGAGAGAGAGAGAGAGAGAGAGAGAGAGAGAGAGAGAGAGAGAGGAGAGAGAGAGAGAGAGAGAGATGAAGAGGAGAATGAGCGTGAGACAGGATGTATGAGGTTTTTGCAAGCGAATTTGCGAGCGAGCGATCTAGAGAGAGAGAGAGAGAGAGAGAGAGAGAGAGAGAGACGCGTTATTAATCACCTCATGAAGCAGATCAAGAGGCAACTGTAAAATTAAATGCAAATCTGGTGGGAGAAACAGAAAGCCAAGAGAACGTGGGTGGACAAGGGAACTGAAGTAGGACGGGTGGGGTGTTGCGGGGGCGGGGGGGGGGGGGGGAGGGGGAAATTAAGTAGGAAAGACTGAAAAAAAGAATCGAAGGGAACGGGAAGAAATTAGAAAGAATGAAGATAGAACTGTTATCAATAAGGCAAGACTTTAAACGAGAGAGAGAGAGAGAGAGAGAGAGAGAGAGAGAGAGAGAGAGAGAGAGAGTTTGGTAGAGGTACGGTGCACGTACAAAAAAGATAGAAATAAAAAAGGAAAACAAATGGAACGAAATCGGTCAGGACGAACAAAAAGAGAACTGTGCCAGAGAAAATACGAAATAAAACAACAGAGAAAGCGAGACTGTCTTAATCAATGACGTCGATCCGCACTCTCTACATGCGCTACTCAATAACAGCTGACGTAACTTCCTTTAAATGGCTGAACGCCGCTCGTCACAAGAGAATTCACACTGTCACAATTCATGTTATCATCACAGGCTGATCGACT
>JADBJO010001222.1:420000-435259 GCA_016801955.1 Conus betulinus | reverse complement strand
CCGTCGACTACAAACACAATCCCAACAGCATGGACGTAGACAGTATCCCTCAACCTACAAATAAGTCACCAACAGCAGTGAAGTAGCCAGTTTCTTCAGCCTTACAAAACTTTCGCAACAGCGTGAATAACAGTCCCCTCATCTACACACAACTCACTAACAGCAGACCCGTAGACAGTCCCTCAGTCTACAACCCAACGCAACAACAACCCCTCAGCCTACAAACAAACAACAACAACAAGCAGGTCCCTAGACGAACTCCTTCAGCCTCACAACAAACAAACTCAACAACAGTGAAGTAGACAGTCCCTCAGCCTACAAACAAACTCAACAACAGGAGAGAAGTAGACGTCCCTCAGCCTACAAACAAACTCAACAACAGCAGTGAAGTAGACAGTCCCTCAGCCTACAAAAAAAACTCAACAACAGCAGGGAAGTAGACAGTCCCTCAGCCTACAAACAAACTCAACAACAGCAGGGAAGTAGACAGTCCCTCAGCCTACAAACAAACTCAACACAACGCAGTGAAGTAGACAGTCCTCAGTCTACAACAAACAAACTCAACAACAAGCAGGGAAGTAGACAGTCCCCTCAGCCTACAAACAAACTCAACAAACAGCAGGGAAGTAGACAGTCCCTCAGTCTACAAACAAACTCAACAACAGCAGGGAAGTAGACAGTCCCTCACCTACAAAACAAAACTCAACAACAACAGTGAAGTAACAAGTCCCTCAGCCTACAAACAAATCAACAACAACAGTGAAGTAGACAGTCCCTCAGCTACAAACAAACTCAACAACAGCAGGGAAGTAGACAGTCCCTCAGCCTACTACAAACAAACTCAACAACAGCAGGAAGTAGACAGTCCCTCAGTCTACAAACTCAACAGCAGCAGGGAAGTAGACAGTCCCTCAGTCTACAAACTCAACAACAGCAGGGAAGTAGACAGTCCCTTAGTCTACAAACTCAACAACAGCAGTGTAGAAGAAGACAGTCCTTCAGTCCTACAAACAAACTAAACAACAGCAGGGAAGTAGACAGTCCCTCAGACTACAAACAAAATCCACAACAGCAGGGAGTAGAGAACCTACAAACAAATCCACAACAGCAGGGAAGTAGACAGTTCCTCAACCTACAAATAAATTCAACAACAGCAGTGAAGTAGACAGTTCTTCAGCCTACAAAAACTCGACAACAGCAGTGAAGTAGACAGTCCCTCAGTCTACAAACAAACTCATCACAACAGCAGACAAGTAGACAGTCCCTCAGTCTACAAACAAACTCAACAACAACAGTCAAGTAGACAGTCTCTCAGCCTGCAAACAAAACTCAACAACATCAGGGAAGTAGACACTCCCTCAGATACAAACAAATTCAACAACAGCTGTGATGCAGACAGTCCCTCAGTCTACAGAAAACTCAACAACAGCAGAGAAGTAGACAGTTCATCAGTCTACAAACAAACTCAACAACAGCAGAGAAGTGGACAGTCCCTCAGCCTACAAACAAAGTCAACAACAACAGTGAGGTAGACAGTCCTTCAGCCTACAAAAAAAAACTCAACAACAACAGTGATGTAGACCTACAAACAAACTCAACAACAACAGTGAAGTAGACTGTCCATCAGCCTACAAACAAACTCAAACAACAACGGTGTTGTAGACAGTCCCTGAGCCTACAAAAAAAACTCAACAACAGCAGGGAAGTAGACAGTTCCTCAGCCTACAAACAAACTCAACAACAGCAGGGAAGTAGACAGTTCCTCAGCCTACAAACAAACTCAACAACAGGAGAGATGTAAACAGTCCCTCAGCCTACAAACAAACTCAACAACAGCACGGAAGTAGACAGTCCATCAGTCTACAAACAAACTCAACAACAACAGTGTTCTAGACAGTCCCTCAGCCTACAAACAAACTCAACAACAGCAGGGAAGTAGACAGTCCCTCAGCCTACAGCAAAACTCAACAACAGGAGAGATGTAAACAGTCCCTCAGCCAACAAACAAACTCAACACCAGCAGGGAGGTAGACAGTCCCTCAGCCTACAAAGTCAACAACAGCAGAGATCAAGACAGTCCCTCAGCCTACAAAGTCAACAACAGCAGGGAAATAGACAGTCCCTCACCTACAAACAAACTCAACAATAGCAGGGAAGTAGACAGTCCCTCAGCCTACAAACAAACTCAATGGCAGCAGGAAAGTAGACGGTCCTTCAGCCTACAAACAAACAAAACAACAGCAGTGAAGTAAACAGTCCCTCAGCCTTCAAACAAACTCAACAACAGGAGAGATATAAACAGTCCCTCAGCAAACAAACAAACAACAGCAGAGAAGTAGACAATCCCTCAGCATACAAACTCACTCAACAACAGCAGTGATGTAGACAGTTCCTCAGCCTACAAACTCACTCAACAACAGCAGTGATGTAGACAGTTCCTCAGCCTACAAACTCACTCAACAACAGCAGTGATGTAGACAGTTCCTCAGCCTACAAACAAACTCAACAACACCAGTGAAGTACACAGTCCCTAAGCCTACAAACAAACTAAACAACAGCAGGGAAGTAGACACTCCCCTCCCTCAGTCTACAAACAAACTCAACAACAACAGTGAAGTAGACAGTCGTTTTCAGGTATTGCGTTTTCGCTTCGATTTCGATTTCGAGTTCCCTTCCGTCTACTGTCTACTGGAAACAATAATGGAAAATTTTTCAACGGTTAATCCGGTGTTTTTAAAATCTAAAGACATTCCCGACTACGAGAACCGTCCGTCCGTTCTGGAAATATGTTTGGCGGGCGAACGTGCTGCTGGTCAAGGTTCCATTCTCGCGCGCCCAGAACATACGCGGCCTTTGGCGCATTTATCCGGCCACGAAGGAGGCACGCACGGACATCCTGGTGAAGGGGATTGGATTGAGAGGAGTTATTCTTCAGGTTTCAAACACTAACCCTTTCATTCTCCGCAGCGAGACAGGTGAGGAGAAACCTACAACAAAACTATGGATCGACAATATTCCAATATCAGTTGCAGAATCGGAAATTGAACATTCCCTCACAAAACTTGGTTGTGAATTAGATCTGCGATAAAAATGGAGAGAGCAAGGGATGCGGACCACAAGTTGACTCGTTTCTTAACGGGTCGACGTTTTGTTTTCATTACAGTCCCTCCCACTCCTCTCGATAAATTTATTAAAATCAATATATTCTCTGCAAAGCTTTTTCACAAAGAACAAAAAACAGGCAGAGAAAAACTGTTGTGTGTTCCCGATGTCTCAAACCTAACCACCATGCGTCTCAATGTTCTGGTGAGGTTGTGTGTAAACAGTGCGGCAAACCGGGACACAAACGAGGGATGCAGTGTGTGATCTCGCAGATAAACAAGCGGGAGATACACAACCACTGCCCAAACCAAGAAAACCAACAACAAACGAGGCCAAACATGACAGTAAGGTAACAGAACCCAGCACTAAGTCTGTTGGCAGGAACGACAGAAGCCGCCCCCCTCACGCGTCAGGCAACACTGGTCACTACCCTGACCGCGCCCCCGTCACAGGTCGAGCACCCCCACCAAACGGCGCCTGTCCGGACAGCACACCAGTCCAGAGCAGGGAGCGGGGAAGCAGCGACGACGAGGCGAGGAGTCCGACGACCCGGCGGATCCTGTTAAGGATGACACCGGCTCCCGTACGGTAACAGCGGCGCAGTGGCAGTAGCGACTGTGTCACAATCACTTGGATTTGACGGTAAACGACCCTGATAATGATTACGGATTGCGATTTTGGACTGTGATTTTTGCATAGCTATTTAAGAGTAACTGAAATACTAAAGGTGAAAAAAAAAAAAAAAAAAAAAAAAAAACGCACCAAATTCTGTTTCAATGGAGAAACTGCGTATAGTGTCTCTAAATGTCAGAGGTCTAAAAAATGTAATGAAAAGGAATCTTTGTTGTTCTTACTTTAGAAAACATCACTTTGATATAATATGTATACAGGAGGCTCATGTAACGGATACAGATGTAGAAGCATGGGAAAGGCAGTGGGGCGGGAACATTTTCTGTAATCCAGGTACTAATAGGAGTAAGGGGGAAGTTATTTTGGTGTCTAAAAATTTTAAGGGTGAGGTAAAGCCAATACTGGTACAAAACGGTATCTTGCTTGTCTCTGTTGTGAATGAGGTATATACAATTTGTCAATAGCAAATGTGTATGCACCCAACAATACAAAAGAAAAAATAGCATACTTTCAAAATCTAATTGAAACTTTCATTCCTGTTGATGATGATCTATTGATTTTTGGTGATTTCAATTGTTCACTCAGCAGTGACTTGGACATAGTATCAGGAAATCCACACAACAAATCTGAAACTGACGCCTTTAAACTGACAATAGATACGTTAGAATTAAACTGATGCATGGAGACTGTATCATCCAAATGAAAAAGAGGCAACTTGGATGCGGTCAAATCCATACATTGCACGTCGGCTAGACTATTGCTTTGTCTCTGAGAATGTTTTGAGTTTTTGTACTTCTTGTGAACACTTTTGCAGTTCCTAACTCTGACCATAAAGCTGTCGTTCTGGATCTTAATGAGAATACTTTTGTACGAGGTCCGGGGTATTGGAGGTTTAATAATAGTCACTTAAAAAACAATATTTTTGTGCAAAAAATGAATGAGACTTTAGACTCATTTTTTTTTTGAAAACAGGGACATGAACAACGAAGAGAAGTGGGAGTTGTGCAAAGTGGAAATACGGAATTTTTGTATTGAATTTGGAAAAAAATTATCATGTCAGAAAAGAAACGAATCATTGAAACTTGGAACCCACTTGAAAGATTTAGAGAAGCAACTTGTAGATAATCCCGAATGAAAATCATTCTCGAGGATTATATGAAAACCAAACAAAAACTAGAAATAATGCAAATTCATAAAACTAAAGGCGCTCAGGTTCGAGCAAGAATCAGATGGATCGAGGAAGGAGAGAAGAATTCTAAATACTTTTGCAGCCTGGAAAAGGCGCGAAGTAAAAATAAGATTATTACAAGACTGTGCAAAGAATCGGGGGAAATTTCTCACAGATCAAAAAGAAATTCTACGTGAACAAGCCTCTTTTTATAAAAAGTTGTACAGTCAGTTGACTGAAGTGGATGATGTAAAAAACGCGCAGCTGATACGTTCATGGAAAATGAACCACTAAAACGTTTAAATGAAAATGAAGCCACAGTATGCGAAGGCATGGTTACACTTAGTGAAACATCCTCTGCTCTTAAAAATTTGAAAAATGGTTCGGCTCCAGGAAGCGATGGTCTGACAGTAGAATTTTTTAAATTCTTTTGGGGCAGGATTGGTAGTACTACTGTGACTAATTCCTTCATTGAATCATTTGATAAAGGTAAACTCTCATTTACTCAAAGACAAGGCATTATAACTCTGATACATAAGGGGAAAGATTTAGAAAGAGATAAACTTAGTAACTGGAGACCAATAACCTTGACAAATACAGACTACAAAATCTTGGCAAAAGTTCTGGCACAAAGATTAAGCAAAATAATACATAAATTAATAAATGAGGATCAAGTAGGATACATAAAAGGAAGAAATATAGCAACCGTTTTACGAACCATTGATGATGTGATTAATTATCTGAATAAAACTGGTAAAGCTGGGTACTTACTGGCCTTGGACTACTCAAAAGCATTTGACTCCATTTCAAAAACGTATCTTTTGCATGTATTTAAAATGTTTGGTTTTGGAACGGATTTCCAGAAATGGATACAGGTTTTGACCAACAGGAGCCAAAGCAGTGTCAACCATGGTGGGTGGTTATCTGAACCATTTGATGTCGAATGTGGTATCAGGCAAGGCTGTCCATTTTCACCTTTAGCCTTTGTATTAGCAGTAGAAATACTGGCTATTAAAGTAAGAAACAGTAACATAACTGGCATTAGGGTGCCAAATAATGACTACGAACGAAGCCAGGTTATAAAAATAAAACAACTGGCAGACGACACAACATTATTTTTGAATACAAAACAAGACATGTTGCTATCCTTTGATATTCTAAAATCATTTGAAACTTTTTCAGGACTAAAACTTAACATGAACAAAACTAAGGCTTTAAGAATGGGCCGACAACCTTATGAACAGAATCTTCCAATTATGTTGGTCGATGGAATTAAAATTCTAGGAATATATTTTCGAAACGACACCATGGCAAAAAAAACATCGAAGAGAATTGGAAAGGGAGAATTGAATATATACAAAAACTAATAAAGGACTGGAGCAGAAGAGACCTCAGCATTCAAGGTAAAATTGTAGTGATAAAGACTTTTATAGTGAGCCAGCTTGTGTTCGTTATGCAAGCTATTGGTATTCCCGAAAATATATTGAATAGAATAAACACAATTTTATACAAATTCATTTGGCAAAGAAAACACAGCAACCGAAGAGCATTTGAAAAAGTAAAAAGACAAATAATGGAGTCTGGATATAAATATGGTGGTGTAAACATGTTAAATATAAAAGAACTTCAAACGCTCATTTATTTACAATGGGCGGGAAAATATTCGCCTCAACAGAAGAAAACTGGTCTAAAATTCCCAAGTGGCACTTGAATAAAATATTAAACCATAATGGCATATTTCAAATTAATAGTAGGGCAAAGCATGTACGGCAGATAGAGAACATAGATAACGAATTCTGGAAAAAAAACGTGCTGACCATGTACTTGGACAACAGAAAAGAGATCACGTTAAAAGAAATATCTTGCTGTAACTTTCTGTCCCAACCATTATTTTTCAATAATTTGATAAAGTATAAAGATAAAACATTATATTTCAAAAGATGGAAAGAAAAGGGATTAGAGCAGGTAAGAGATGTAGTGCACGCAACCGAAGGCAGGCTGCTCCATGTTGAAGAAATAGAGACTATTCTAGGGTACAAAAGTGGTGAGACAATCTTCGAATACAACGCGTTAAAAAAATGCTTTGCCAGCAACCTGGTTGCAATGGATAGAGAGCAACAGAAACTCTGGGAATGACATTGGTTCTGTTGAAATGTGATGCGGTCTTATTTAATACCAAACCCAAAACATAAAACAAATACTTGACAAAAGGAAACAAACAAATGTAACACCACGGTGCAAGGACTTTTGGCACAGAAAATTGAACTTTGAAATAGATGAAAGTATTGGATTTCACCAAGGTTAGCTTCAAAGGAAGTCAGACTACGAGAACTTCAATGGAAAATCATCCATAATATATATATCCTACAAATATACTTTTACACAAAATGAAGGTAACAGAAACAAGTAAATGCGACAACTGTCCGAACGAAATTGATTTTATTGAACACTTTTTTTCTATTGCCCTCCTATAAATAAGCTTTGGAAGAGTGTGGAAACGCTTATCTCATATGAAGTTGGCATGTTGATGAAACTCTCTTTGACTGACGTTCTGTTTGGTGTTCAGTCAGACCAGATGAGTAGATATACCCGTTCAAAAATAAATCACATTATATTAATTGCTAAAATGTCAATTAGTATTGCTCGAAAAACCAAAAAATTAGCCATAATACAAATAATTTTTGAACAAAAACATACAATTAAGAAGGAAATATATTACTGGGTCCATCGCATAATGCTCAATTCATCTTTCTAGCACGGTGTTTTAATCATTGGTTAACCTGTAATTGCAGAAAACAATGTCAATTTCATTCGCAAAGAGCACACTCACATCCACTCCGAATGTGCGCGGCGCATACACACACACACACACACACACACACACACACACACACACACACACACACACACACACACACACACACACACACACACACACATTTATATACTATATCATCTCGCTTCTTGGCTTTCCTCATGTCTCCCTTGTAGACTTCTTTTTCTCTATAGGGGTAGCATCTTTGGGGAATTGTCCAATTTCCGAGATATGAGTGTTCATCGTCTGTGTATCCTGTATGCTTATATCTTCTTTCCTAGTGTCGTCCTTGCATTAGTTTTCGTCGTTTTTTTTCGTCAAGGATGATTACCGGGAGTGTGGGGGAGCTCAGGATTGACAGCGATGGGCGTCGTCGCTTAACTTTTTTTTTTTTTTTTTTTTTTTTTTTTTTTTATGTACATCAGTAAATGTAAGACACGGATCTGGATGGTAGGAGAGTGCTGACAAAAGAAGAAGAAGGAAAGGAGAGAAAGAAAAAAAGGAGAGGACAAAAAAAAGGAAAAAAAAAGGGGCAGGATGCCCATATCGGAGAAAAAAGCTAAGTGGTGAGCCGGGTTTTAACGCATTTTACATACATATCTACGATGCCTACCTCTGTCTGCCTGTCTGTCTATTTGTCTGTCTGTCCTCTGTCTATCTCTCTCTCTCTCTCTTTCCCCTCTCTCTCTCTCTCTCTCTCTCTCTCTCTCTCTCTCTCTCTCTCTCTCTCTCTCTCCTGGAAAAAACTGTGAGAAAAGAAAATGATGAAGTTTTTTTGTTTCATTTATGTTGTTCTATTTATATAAGCAGCACTTTATTCGAGTGAGAGTGTCAGTACACCACACACTAGAACACTAACAAACCCAGACACTTTGTATCAAGCTCCAAACACTAAAATCAGCAAAATGTGTCCATTTATGAGAAAACATACAGACAATGCATGGTGTGTAAGGGATTGCTTGGAAAAAAAAAAAAAAAAAAAAAAAAAAAAAAAAAAAGGGGGGGAAAAAGAAAAAAAGAAAAAAAAAAAAAAAAAAAAAAAGAAAAAAAAAAAAAAAAAAAAAAAAAGAGTAGTAGTTTTTTTTTTTTTTTTTTTTTTTTTTTTTTTTTTTTTTTTTTTTTTTTTTTTTTTTTTTTTTTTTTTTTTTTTTTTTGCAGATGAAGAGGACAGTGTGAAGCACAAAAAAATGAAAAGGTGGATTTCGGCCTTAGGGGAAAAAAAAAAAAAAAAAAAAAAAAAAAAAGAAAAGTCACCGCCTTAGGTGCTCCATTGATCCGACAGCAGGGAAGTAGACAGTCCGTCAGACGACAAACAAAGTCCACAACAGCAGGGAAGTAGACAGTTCCTCAACCTACAAATAAAATTCAACAACAGCAGATAAGTAGACAGTTCTTCAGCCTACAAACTCGACAACAGCAGTGAAGAAGACAGTCCCTCAGTCCACACAAAACTCATCAACAGCAGACAAGTAGATAGTCCCTCAGTCTACAAACAAACTCAACAACAACAGTCAAGTAGACAGTCTCTCAGCCTGCAAACAAACTCAACAACATCAGGGAAGTAGACACTCCCTCAGATACAAACAAATTCAACAACAGCTGTGATGCAGACAGTCCCTCAGTCTACAGAAAACTCAACAACAGCAGAGAAGTAGACAGTTCATCAGTCTACAAACTCAACAACAGCAGAGAGAAGTGGACAGTCCCTCAGCCTACAAACAAAGTCAACAACAACAGTGTTGTAGACAGTCCCTCAGCCTACAAAAAAACTCAACAACAACAGTGATGTAAGACCTACAAACAAACTCAACAACAACAGTGAAGTAGACCGTCCATCAGCCTACAAACAAACTCAACAACAACAGTGTTGTAGACAGTCCCTCAGCCTACAAACAAACTCAACAACATCAGGGAAGTAGGCAGTCCCTCAGCCTGCAAACAAACTCAACAACAGCAGGGAAGTAGACAGTCCCTCAGCCTACAAACAAACTCAACGACAGCAGGAAAACTAGACAGTCCTTCAGTCTACAAACAAACTCAACAACACCAGCAGGGAAGTAGACAGGTCTCAGCCTACAAACCAACTCAACAAAAGCAGGGAAAGTAGACAGTTCCTCAGCCTAGACACAAATTCAACAACATCAGTGAACTAGACAGTTCCTCAGCCTACAAACCTGACAACAGCAGGGAAGTAGACAGTCCCTCAGTCTACAAACTCGAGAACAGTAGGGAAGTAGACAGTCCCTCAGTCTACAAACTCGACAACACCAGGGAAGTAGACAATCCCTTTGCCTACAAACTCTACAACAGCAGTAATGTAGACAGTCCCTCAGCCTACAAACAAACTCAATAACAGATGTGATGTAGACGGTCCCTCAGTCTACAAAATACTCAACAACAGCAGTGAAGTAGACAGTTCCTCAGCCTACAAACAAAACTCAACAACAGCAGTGAAGTACACAGTCCCTCAGCCTACAAACAAACTCAACAACAGCAGGGAAGTAGACACTCCCTCAGTCTACAAACAAACTCAACAACAGCAGGGAAGTAGACACTCCCTCAGTCTACAAACAAACTCAACAACAACAGTGAAGTAGACAGTCCCTCAGATACAAACTCAACAACAACGGTGAAGTAGACAGTCCTTCAGCTACAAACAGACTCAACAACAACAGCAGGGAAGAAGACAGTCCCTCAGTCTACAAAGTCACAACAGCAGGGAAGTACACAGTCCCTCAGTCTACAAACTCAACAGCAGCATGGAAGTAGACAGTCCCTCAGTTCTACGAACTCAACAACAGCAGGGAAGTAGACAGTCCCTTAGCCTACAAACAAACTCAACAACAACAGCAGTGTAGTAGAATATCCCTCAGTCTACAAACAAACTCAACAACAGCAGGGAAGTAGACAGTCCGTCAACCGACAAACTCACTCCACAAAAGCAGGGAAGTAGACAGTTCCTCAGCCTACAAACTCAACAACAGCAGGGAAGTAGACAGTCCCTCAGCCTGCAAACTCAACAACAGCAGTGAAGTAGACAGTTCCTCAGCCTACAAACTCAACAACAGCAGGGAAGTAGACAGTCCCTCTGCCTACAAACAAACTCAACAACAGCAGTAAAGTAGACAGTTCCCTCAGCCTACAAACTCAACAACAGCAGGGAAGAAGACAGTCCCTCAGTCTACAAACAAACTCAACAACAGCAGTGAAGTAGACAGTCCCTCAGCTACAAACAAACTCAACAACAGCAGGGAAGTAGACAGTCCCTCGGTCTACAAAAACTCAACAACAGCAGGGAGGTAGACAGTCCCTCAGTCTACAAAATACTCAACAACAGCAGTGAAGTAGACAGTTCCTCAGCCTACAAACAAACTCAACAACAGCAGGGAAGTAGACAGTCCCTCAGCCTACAAACAACTCAACAACAGCAGGGAAGTAGACACTCCCTCGGTCTACAAACTCAACAACAGCAGGGAGGTAGACAGTCCCTAAGTCTAGTCTACAAACAAACTCAAACAACAGCAGGAAGTAGACAGTCCCTCAGCCTACAAACTCAACAACAGCAGGGAGGTAGACAGTCCCTAAGTCCAAAAAACAACTCAACAACAGCAGGGAAGTAGACAGTCCCTCAGTCTACAAACTCAACAACAGCAGGGAGGTAGACAGTCCCCAAGTCCACAAACAAACTCAACAACAGCAGGGAAGTAGAGACAGACCCTCAGTCTACAAACACACTCATCAACAACAGTGAAATAGACAGTCCCTCAGGGTACAAACACACTCAACAACAACAGTGATGTAGACAGTCCCTCAGCCTACAAAGAAACTCAACAATAATAGTGAAATAGACAGTCCCTCAGCCTACAAACAAACTCAACAACAGCAGGGAAGTAGACAGTCCTACAGCCTACAAACAAACTCAACAAGAGCAGAGATGTAGACATTTCCTCGGCCTACAAACAAACTCAACGACAGCAGGGAAGTAGACAGTTCCTCAGCCTACAAACCAACTCAACAACAGCAGTGAAGTAGACAGTCCCTCAGCCTACAAACAAACTCAACAACAGCAGCGAAGTAGACAGTTCCTCAGCCTACAAACAAATTCAACAACAGCAGTGTAGTAGACAGTTCTTCAGCCTATAAACTCGACAACAGCAGGGAAGTAGACAATCCGTCTGCCTACTAACAAACTCAACAACAGCAGTGATATAGACATTCCCTCAGTCTACAAACAAACTCAACAACAACAGTGAAGTAGACAGTCCCTCAGCCTACAAACAAACTCAAACAACAACAGTGAAGTAGACAGTCCCTCAGTCTACAAACAAACTCAACAACAACACAGTGAAGTAGACAGTCCCCTCAGCCTACAAACAAACTCAACAACAACAGTGATGTAGACAGTCCACAAGTCTACAAACTCAACAACAGCAGGGAAGTAGACAGTCCCTCAGTTACAAACAAAAACTCAACAATAACAGTGAGTAGACAGTCCCTCAGCCTACAAACAAACTCAACAACAACAGTGATGTAGACAGTCCATGAATCTACAAACTCAACAACAGCAGGGAAGTAGACAGTCCCTCAGTTACAAACAAACTCAACAGCTGTGATGTAGACAGTCCCTCAGTCTACAAAAAACTCAACAACAGCGCTGAAGTTGACATTTCCTCTGCCTACAAAAAAAAAAATCAACAACAGCAGTGATGTAGACAGTCCCTCAGCCTACAAACAAACTCAACAACAGCAGGAAGGAAAACACTCCTTCAGTCTACAAACTCAACAACAGCAGGGAAGTAGACAGTCCCTAAGTCTACAAACAAACTCAACAACAGCAGGAAGGAAAACACTCCCTCAGTCTACAAACTCAACAACAGCAGGGAAGTAGACAGTCCCTCAGCCTACAAACAAACTCAACAACAGCAGGGATGTAGACAGTCCCTCGGTTAAAAAAACTCAACAACAGCAGGGAAGTAGACAGTCCCTCAGCCTACAAATAAAATCAACAACAGCAGTGTAGTAGAATATCCCTCAGTCTACAAACAAACTCAACAACAGCAGGCAGGGGTAGACAGTCCCTCAGCCCACAAACAAACTCAACAACAGAAGTGATGTAGACAGTCCCTCAGCCTACAAGCTCAAACAGCAACAGTGATGTAGTCAGTCCCTCAGCCTACAAACAACAACAACAACAGTGATGTAGACAGTCCCTCAGCCTACAAATAAAAACAACAACAGCAGTGTAGTAGAATATCCCTCAGTCTACAAACAAACTCAACAACAGCAGGGGTGTAGACAGTCCCTCAGCCTACAAATAAAATCAACACAACAGCAGTGTAGTAGAATATCCCTCAGTCTACAAACAAACTCAACAACAACAGTGAAGTAGACAGTCCCTCAGCATACAAACTCAACAACAACAGTGATGTAGTTAGTCCCTCAGCCTACAAACTCAACAACAGCAGGGAAGTAGACAGTCCCTCAACCGACACACAAACCCAACAACGGCAGAGATGTAGATAGTCCCTCAACCAACTCAACAACAGCAGATAAGTAGACAGTCCCTCGGCCTACAAACAAACTCAACATCAGCAGGGAAGTAGACAGTCCCCCAGCCTACAAACAAACTCAACAACAGCAGAGATGTAGACAATCCCTCAGCCCACAAAAAAAAAACTCAACAACAGCAGTAGCGAAGCAGCAAGTGAGAGTACCTCGTCTGTGGATGAAGGCTGTGATGATGAAGGTGGTAATGAAGACGAAGGTCCAAGGGCATAACCATGTTGACTCGCCTTGCAGCTGGAAAGACTGGTGATGATGAAGGGGAAAGCGGAGGGCTGGGGAGGCATGGTTCACACACAAGAAGAGCAGAGTGAAAGGCCTGGAGACAAAGCGAAATTGCCGTAAGGGAGGGAGCATGGAATATTTTAGAAAACTAAAAATGAAGAACTGTCTTTCCCCCGCTCTGTTTTCTCCGTGTAAAAGTTATGACTTGGGGTTAGCCTCTTTCTTCCCTCTTATAGAAGTTGAATATTAAGGGCAGTGTTAGCGAGTGTGCGGCAAGTTGACGCTTATTTGATTATAATGAAATGACTGCTATAATGTCCCCCTTCTCCAAGATAAGGCTTCTACAACGTTTCCTTCTACTTCTGTATTGAATCCAGAGCGATTTCAAAAGATTTTCTTGTATACACACGAGCCCAAAAGAAAAGAGAATAGTAGAAGCCAAAATAAACGCGTTTTCACCCAAACAGTAGTATCATGATACACTACACACAAACATGTGTTTACTGTAAAAGAATATAACGATACAAGAATCCGAGTCGGAGGTGTACAAAACGATATCTTCACATTTCTGTGATGAAGCTTTTCACGCATGAAATAAACCCCAGTTATTCAATACAGAGGGTCACACACCAACAATGAAAAGAATAAGAGACGAGGCCAACTAGGATTTCCTTTCTCCCCCTCTCTCTGAATCCAATTGTAACTAAAAGTGAAGTTTTTAGAAACGGAAAGCAAGAATATAACTATGTATCTATAACAGCAACAGCAAACAAATGAATAGACACATGCACACAGCAATAGCAAACAAATGAATAGATACATGCACACAGCAGATTGATAACTCACCAAAACCTGAGTGAGCTCTGGGGACTAAACAGGCTCTGGAGAAGCAGACGCCTCACCGCGGACACAAACTAGCGTCGCTACGATAGCTCTGGAGGACCCAAACCTTACCAGCGCGGTCACGCCCGAAGACCTCCCTCCAAGGCTCTTGAAAACTGACAAAGAAATGTTCGTAGTGCAGGCTAACGGGACTCGACCATTGCTTGCTGTCAAGGTGAGCCAAGTGATCAGCATGGGCTGCACGGGATGTTTGTACACACTGAAGCCAACTCCTCGCTGACACAGAATAACGCACGTGAAGGTGTGCATGCCACGAACGCGCGCGCGCGCGCGCGCGCGCGCACACACACACACACACACACACACACAAGGCGCACGCCCTAAGCCACTCGACAGTTCGTGACACACACACACGCACGCACGCACGCCTGCGAGCGCGTCTTTTTTTTTTTTTTTTTTTTTTTTTTTTTTTTAGTAGTGATCAGTGAGGAGGATGGTCGGCGATCCCCGGGGGACTGGCAGAGTACGAGAGGGGAGGCAGGACAGCAACGATATTGATGGATCGGGAAGATGACACAGCGCAACAACAACAACAACAACAACAACAAAACAGTAACCAGAACTGTGGGACACATTTTTTTTTTTTTAATGTTGGCTTGTCCACACATCTTTTTTTTAATTTTTTTTATCACGATGTGTATTGTCGTCCTCTGTTTGGTTTGTTTGTTTCTTTTCTTTTCGTTTGTCTGGTTCTTTGTTCTGTTTTGTGTTCACACATTCCCAGTGTTATCCATATAATCTCTAATGGAGCTTGACGTGTTCCGGTCACAGTACAACTTTTTGTGGATCAGATAATGATATTAGAAACTACACACACACACACACACACACACACACAGCCTCCCAAACAAAAC
>JADBJO010001222.1:395000-397500 GCA_016801955.1 Conus betulinus | reverse complement strand
GGAAAGGGAAGAGAGAGAAGAGAGAAGGGAAAGAGAGGAAAGAGAAAGAAGGGAGATAAGGCAGTTTGAGTTAGAAAAATTAAAATTGGAAAAGGAACGGGACGTGGACGCAAAACCTCAAGCGAACTTTGCACCACATGTCAGTCCCTTGATCAATATGCCAAAGTTTGATGATAATCCGGACCATTTAGAGGATTTCATTTCGCAATTTGAAAGGATTGCCAAAGATCAGGGCTTACCCGAAGAACGGTGGGCCACAAATTTGTCCGCGCTGCTGACACCCAAAGCTAGGGATGCTTTTTTTCTGCTTACCACCGGGAAAAACAGATGGATTATGAGTCGGTGCGCGATGCTTTGTTTCAGAGGTACCAGGTAACCGCCGATAGATATAGGAAATTGTTCAGAGAAACTGTTCGTAAATCAGGTGAGACACACGTACAGTTCCTTTATCGGCTTAGGGCTCTCTTTGATAAATGGATTAGGTTAGGAAACATCGAACAAACTTTTGAATCTTTGAGTTTCACGCGCTCCTTTAAGGACTAAAATGTGTGAAAGGTGCGCTGACTCTCTTGTAAAACCTGGCCTGCGCAAACTATCTGCCCCAGGTACTATTGGCGAGCCACAAACGGCGGTCAAGATTGAGAGGGGGCAGGAGTAGGTCAAGGGTTGGAATAATGCCTCCGGGGTGTTGCTGTTGTAGTGTGAACACACAGAAGTAGAACAATAGTAGGAGGAGCAATGCCTTCAGGGTGTTGCCGCTTTAAGTGTGAGAGTGGTAGCAGTGGGACAATAGTATGACCACTGCCTACGGCTGCTGTTGTTGTGGCGTGAACGATCATCCGTTACGGACAGCTACGGGGTAAATAATGTAGCTGGCTAGTTGGGGTGTACACAACTGTGGTGACTCTGAAATACTGTTTTTCTTTTGTCTTTTTGATTTTGATGGCCCATTGTGGGGCGTGGTTGAGCCTATATTCATGTGTTATTTTTCATTTTTTTTTATATTTTAACAGTTGATGTTGCTTTGTTCATTGCCCATTATGGAGCGGGTTGAGTACATGCTCAGGTGTTATGATTTGATTTTTTTTTCTGGTTGATATCTGTTTGCTCATGTTGTTTTGTCACCGCTCGGTAAAGTGTGAAAATGTCCTTAAGTTGTGAAATCAGGATAAATGTTTGATTTGCATATTGTGTGTGAGACCGTGTGAGCAGTTGGTGGCCACACGCCTGAATTTGATTTTGATGTTACGTACGTTGGGGCACACGCCTGAATTTGAATCTTGTCTTTGTGGATTGTGGCCACACCCCTGAATTTGAACCTTGGGTAAATCATGATTGTGCTATTATTAGAAGTGAATGGAATGATTAATTAATATGTATATACATGCTGATAGCTAACGCTATAGGGAGAGTTCTGTATTATATGTGAGCCAGTTTAGAGTTAAATGTTTGTGCACAGTTCTCGAGCATTTAGGCAAATTAAGGGTAGTTTTGCTGTTGTTGAGAGCAAGTTCCTTGGGTTCTTCAAGTGTGCGAATTCAGGCATCACCAGGGGGGGAATACCCCGAGTAGTTTACTGAAGGAGGGAGTTACTGGGAAGTGTTTTCACATGTCCGAGGGATAGCGACAAGTAGTTGCCGACCTGCCGGTCCTGGATAGAGAAGAGTGTCCACCATGAGACTGGCTATTAACTGGGTTGTCCCCTGCGGGCTAAAAAGAAAGAAGGCAATCGTGTCAGGTGACCGTCACGGGTAGGCGACCGTCAGCCTGCAGGCAGAGTACAGCGACCCTTCAGTCGTTCTTGTTCTGAGGCATGAATGGAAGCTTCGGCCTATTGAGTAACTTGCACCTGTTGTCGTATGTAGAGTAGCAAATACTTGAAGCATCAGTCCTGGCTGGTAGAGAAGTCCAGGCTGTTAGTATAATGGGTAGCTTTGGGGAATGAACATGAGTTGAATAGGAGGTGCATTAACCACTTGGTACCCAAGTCCTTGTTGGTGCTAACAGCTGTGGTGTGTGTGTGTATGTGTAGGTGACTAGTGATTCCATTGGTGGAAACAAAAAAATAACTCAGGGATTTATTGGTACAAATCGTGTGATGTGTGTGTGCCAGTGATTCCATTGGTTGAACCAGTTAAACTCGAGTTCTCTCTTGTTTGAGAATGGATATAAGGTGCCTGGAAAACCAGAAGTGTGTGACTCACTTAAGGGAAAGTGAACTCGCCCGTCTTGCTGAGGGCTCAAGAAAATACAGCGAGAAGCAGAGGTTTGCTGTCGCCTCGTTGTCTCCTGGGTGGGGACGTAAGACAGTGGAGGTTGCTGTAGCCTCGGAGCCGACGACGAGAAGAATTGTCTCCCGTGTGGGGACGGTCGACAGCAAGACGTGTTAGCCTGTTGAGCCTAGACAGGGAGCTGCCAGACAACGGTGGGGTGTTTGCAGCCAGAGAAGACCTGTGGGAGAGGCTGACAGGAGCCCTTTCCGTGGAGAGGGCGGAGTGCG
>JADBJO010001222.1:362500-370000 GCA_016801955.1 Conus betulinus | reverse complement strand
TAACCGGTCATCAGTGATGTTGACAAGATTATCATCCTCATCCTTCAGGTGACTGGAATGCCAAGGTCACTCGCAGATGCCTAAGAAAGCTGGAAAAATTGCTGCGGCACCTATGGAAACCAGACCACGGATGGAAAGAAGACTACATATGTGCCTGCTAGAATCTGCCAGTGATAATGATGACTTTGTTCTTTGCCAACACTCTTGGTAAGTGTAAGACATCCCGAAGATCGACGTGGCTCTCCCCCGACCTCGATGGAGATCTGAGTTCTGACGGTGGCCAGTGCAACCATTTACAACCGAAAATGAATTATGTCTGTATGTTTTGTAAATGAGAAGGGATGAGCATGGAAGACTAAATGGATAGGGAAGGGGAGAGTGAAGAGAGAGAGAGAGAGAGAGAGAGAGAGAGAGAGAGAGAGAGAGAGAGAGAGACAGACAGACAGACAGACCAGAGACAGACAGAGGGAGAGAGAATTCCAACGATAATTCAACGAAAGTTTTTACCCTGGTGACGGGGTGAGTGTATACGGCTTCAAAAGAAAGCGAGAGCTCGCAAGTGAACGGGCAAGAGAGCGAGGGGGTGAAGCAGAGAGTGCTACAATCGAAAAGGGAGATAAGAGATGAGGACCTTTCACGAAAGACGTCATAGCAATAATGACCGAGTTGCAAGCCTCCTTTTACTTGCCACTTTTAGATCTTTGTATTTTCGGTCAGTGTAGTGCTGTTGTTGATTTATTTCAAACATTTGGAAAGTGAACGCATGCATAATTGTTCAGGCTGGTTTTTTGGAACGATTGATAATGCGACTGGAATATTCGAGATTATGCTATAACGTCTACCAGGTCTCCGTCAGCTGCTAGTGCATTACCGAAGGTTCGAGAATGTTGTAGAGGCTGATCCAATCACATTCACGTCAGTGTGTCGCGATTTCATTGGCTCAGCTTACCGATATGCAGAGTATTCTAGAAAAGAATGATCAAGTATGCTCGAAAATTCTCTTTAGATAGCATAATTATAAATGAATGAGAGCTGTGCGACTGCGAAGGAGAGAGACTGGTCATTGTCGAGCACAGAAGTGTTCGATTTTTTTTTTTTCACGGAGTTTGAGTCTAGTCGATGAAAAGCTGCCATTAGCAGAATATTGGCTGCTGCGTGTACGTTTGAGTTCCTGTACGACTTACTGAACCAGGTCAGATGACTGGGGTTTTTTTTTTTTTTTTTTTTTTTTTTTTTTTTTTTTGTTCCTGTGTTCTTCAACGTTTATAGATAAAAGGATCCGCTTCGTTTCAATACCGCCTGGTGTATTTTGTCGTCTGCAAAGCTGAACACCTACCACAGAGGGGGGGTGTTTCTACAAAGTCTGAAAGATGGGGGGGCATCTCTTCTTCCATCCTCATTCTCTCATCAATCCGTTCTCGATGTCCCTTTTCACGTCTGTGACCTTCGGTTTGATTACCGTCGGGCCACCGTACTGGCATTTTCAGTTGGCGCTTCATCGTTGGACGGAACGTGGGGGTGGGCCGCCCAATCCGAGCTGACAGCTACACACACAAACCGTGGCTCCGCGACTGAGCCAATTTATTGATCGCATAGGAGGCTGCGTTTTAGACATATGTATCCTGCGTATGGGTTGAATCAGAACAGGTAGCGCACTGCAAATGCCGGACCACACGAATTGTCGACTCGGCAGCAGTGCTGTGTCCCCCTCGGGGGGCGGTTGAGGGTGTCCTCTATTAGTTTTGGGCGATCTTAGACATATGGGCTGCGGCAGGTCCTTGTGGAGGGTTGCCAGGAGACGCTTGAACTGGGAGGGTCGTGCCGTACGGTGGCTGGTGGACAGGGTGTGAGATAGGGGCGTAGGTGTGGGCGAAGGATGTAGTGGAGGTAAAGGGAGGGGGTGGGGAGATGGGGTGGTGAAAGGAGGGTGAGGTCGACGGGGGAGGTTAGGGGGAGGGGTGTGTGAGGGGGGGGGGGTAGTGCCACTGAGGGGGGGGGGGTGGGGGGGTTGAAAGGGGGGTGAATGGACGGGGGGGTGGGTGGGGCAACTGACGATAGGAGGGGTGGAAAGGGCTGGCATATTTTAAAATATCCGATGAGCTGGAAGGAAATATAGCAAGCCACGAAAAGCGGAGAAGGAGCGGACTTATATTGCAAGATGCAGAACAGTGGCAGAAAACATGGTTATTTAGTGAAGTTCATACCATTTTCGGCCAGCACACAGTCGGGCGCAGGTTGTTAAATCCGTCCGCACACAAGGTTTCGCCTGGGGAGTAAAGGGGAGTGAGAAAGGTGCCAGGATAATTATACTGAAGGGTGGGAAAGGTAGGAGAAATAAGGTGTTGTTGTGGGGGGGGGGGGGGGGGGGGGGGGGGAGGGGTGGATTAAGGAGCCTGGGAAGATCCTGTTCCGCCAGGCTGAGATACTGAGAAAAACTAGTCAGAGCGTGACAAATTTTTTGTCCATGAAGGGGGGGGGGGAAGAAAAAGGAGCAAGGGGGGAGGGAGGTGCGACTGTAAGGGTGGTGGTGGGTGGGTGGTCTAGGGAGTGTTTTGTGTTCTTGATGTTGTGCAGGTGGGATTTAGTGATTTTTTTCTTTCCAGGGAAACCGTGTTTGCCTAACACTAGGAAAAGAGAAAGTTACCCAAGGGTCCCGAGTGACAAAGACATTTGCAAGGAGCGACTAGGGGGGGTCAGTTTTGCTTTGGTGATCAATTGAGACTAGCCCAGGCCAATTAAATACATACTCGGGAACATGACGAGTGCCGAATATAATCATATCTTTAGCACAGCGGCAAACCACAAAAGAAAAGCTCAGTATGTGCAGTTAAATAACCTAGAACAGAACACACAACCTAATATGTAGTGTAAATCCCTTACCAGCTGGAACGAGTGTACTGCTTTCAATGAAAAAGAAACTTACATTGTCTGCTACTTTTTCGTTTCATTGCATTGAAGCGTTAATATGTATTACTATTTTCCCCACATGGAGCGTATGCCTGCTTTCACACCGTAGGTTGATATTGTAGTTGGTCATTAGAAATTAAATGGGGGGCAAAGTGTAACTCGAACTACTGAAAATAGCATGGACACCACTTGCTCAACAAAGACAACTGAGGCCTTGCGCACTACAACTGTTATCAAGTTTTGGTTTACGTTGGTCTGACCAAAATGGTGGACACCATAATAAATTTCTCTTGCCTGTTGGGGTTGTGGGATTGTTTGTTTCGTTCTGTGGTATTTCCTTTTTGTTGTTTTGTTTTCTTTTCCTTTTTTTTCTGTTCTTTCTTTTTCTTTTTTTTTTTTTTTTTTTTTTTGTTTGTTTTTTTTTTTTTTTTTTTTTTTTTTTTCATTGTGTTTAGGCTATGGGGTTTCATTTTATGTTGGTTGTTGACATAAGAGTTTGTTTCGATATTTTCCGCAAATGGTCTGACCAGACATAAATAAACACAGAGATCTGAGAGAAAGGCGGGCATATTAGATGTATTGGATAATGCCCATGTTTTTGAAGGGAGTTTGGTGCATGTCAAAGCAGCACCACCCTGATTTCTTCGTCATTACTTAGGTCAGCATTGCGGGTAAGTTGGAGCAGTTCTTGGGGGTGGGGGAGGGGTGGGGGTTGGGGGGGGCGGGGCGGGCGGGTTGGGGGGATGGGAGCGGGAGGTGTTTTCAGGGGAAGTAACGTAACTACGCCGTGAACAGCTACACCAGACTCCTGCAACTACCGCGACCAAACAATGTGGGGTGATTCCAAGAACACAAGGACGCGAGGCCAAATTGTTTTGTTCTCGGTCTTATCTCTTAAATGGACTATCAATTCGGCAGAGGGGGCGTGTCCTGGAAGACCTACCGATTACAGACACCCATCTGTCTCGTCCAGATGGGCTTGCTGCCTCTCGTCTCAATGACTCCTCTCGTCTCGATAGATCTCTCTCTCTCCTCCATCATCATCTCCCTTCCTCTCGTCTATCTCTCCAGGGGGGGGGGTCCTCGGCTCTCGGTCCATTAACGGGTTCTCTCCTCGACCTCCCCTCAGATCCTAAAAAAATGACTCTCAAATCGTGGTAGGGGTGGCATCCTCTCTCGTCTCTCAGTGCCCGGTGTTTTTTTGTTTCATGTGTCGGCTGAGAGAGAGCACGTGAGTGCCAGAGATGCGTACAATGTTACTGGTGTGTGTGCTCCAGCACGCCGAAACTTGGAGGCGGAGGGGGTAGGGGAGAGGAGTGGAGGGGGTGGGGGAGAGGGAGAAGAAGATTCCCTAATCTTTGCCATCTTTGGCAAACGGCATCGACAGGAATAAAGGGAAGGGAGACCAGCTGATGTGTGGGGCCGGAAAGGAAAATCTGGAGGAAAATTACTGTGTGTGGCAAGGGGAGATAATGTTTGGTGGATGGAGCAAAGCTCATGTCTTGAACAGGCACTACGAACTTCTCACACACACACACACACACACACACACACATCCACTAAAATGGCTCAGCCTCTGTGCAGGTGTCTCCATTGGGTTCGTGGCCTGTGACACACTCAATACTGATTCCCTCTTTTGTGACTCTGTTGTGTTTTGAAACACACGATCCTGGGTCAACTGTGCATGGGAGGGTAGTGCCAGAAGTTTTTTCAGACTGGCCGTAAGGCATTGCTTGCCCCGCAGAAGAGAGCCTCCAATGAGCAGGCAACTTGCTTGCCCGCCCCCCCTTTCCTTCTTCCTCCCCCTCGCCCCCTCCCCCCTTTTCTACATACCGCTTTTTCATCTACCCCCCTCCCCCCCCCCCTCCCCCCCACCGACGTCCCTAACCCGCCCTCTCCCATCTTTTCCTCCTTCAAGAGTACTTGACCTTATCAGGGGCAGATCTACATGTTATTTGTCTTGGAGGTAACGCAGTTGTCGAATCAAAATACCGTGCTTCCTCTCTCTCCTCCCTCTCTCTCCTCTCCGTCTCTCTCTCTCTCTCTGTCTCTGTCTCTCGCTTCTCTAGTCACCTGTCACTCTCTCTCTCCATCTCTCTCTCACCACTCTCTCACACACACACACAACACACACAGTCCACACACCACACACACACACATTCTCTCCTCTCTCTCTCTCTCTCTCTGCTCTCTCTCTCTCTCTCTCTCTCCACACACACACACACACACACACACACCTCAAACTCTCTCTCATTCTCGCTCACACTCACTCTCTCTCTCTCTCTTCTCTTTCCACTTCTCTCTCCTCTCTCTCTCTCTCTCTCTCTCTCACACACACACACACACACACACACCCCACACACTCTTCTCTCTCTCTCTCTCTCCTCCGTCTCCTTCCTCCCTCCTCTCTCTCCCTCCCTCCTCTCCCTCTCGCTCCCTCCCCTCCCCCTCCCTCTCTCCTCTCCCTCCCTCCTCTCCTCCCTCCCTCTCTCAATCCACAGATGGTAGAGGTGTGCATTAACCCGAACGAAGCGCGAATTGCTCAGACCGATGCTATACACAGACGGCGGGCCGCTCTCCTTTGTGACACGTCAATATCCACGGTGGAAGACCACGGCCAAAATAACATTGAAACCTTGTTGATGTGACGGGGTTAACCAATCACGGACAGTTTACACACACACCTCCCCCCCCCCCCCCCCCCCCCCCCCCCCCCCCCCAACCTCAGCTCTATCAAACTGGAGAATTGCTGGGGTACTGTTCTTCGTTGCAGTTGCCTCCCCGCAGAGAAGAAGAAAAGACAGAAAGATAGAAAGGATAGGAAAGAGAAAAAAAAAAGGAGAAAAGGAGGAGGAGGGAGGAAAAAAAAAAAAGGCAGAAAGAAAGAATGAAAAGAAAGAAGAGAAAGAGAAAACGGAGAAAAAAAAAAGGTGGAGGAGGAGAAGAAGAAGAAAAAGGAAGAAAGAAAGAAGAGGAAAGAGAAAAAAGGAGAAAATGAAGGATGAGGAGAGGAGGAGAAGAAGAAACATGAAGAAAGAAAGAAAGAAAGAAAGAAGAGGAAAGAGAAAAAGGAGAAAACGAGGAAGAAGGAGAAGAAGAAAAAAAAGGGAAGGAAGAGAGAAAGAAAGAAAGAAGAGAAAGAGAAAAAGGAGAAAAAGAAGAAGGAGGAGGAGAAGAAGAAAAAAACCGAGGAAAGAAAGAAAGAAAGAAAGAAGGAAAAGACGAGGAAAGAGACAAAGGAGAAAAGGAAAAGGATGAGGAGGAGGAAAGAAGAAAACAAAAAAAAGGAAGAAAGAGAGACAGAAAGAAAGAAGAAAGTGAAGAAGAAAGAGAAGAAGGGGGTAGGGAGGAGGAGGATGAGAGAAGAAGAAGAAAAGAAAGAAAGAAGAAAGAAGAGAAGAAGAAGAAGAAAGAAAGAAAGAAGAAGAAGAAGAGAAGAAAAAAAGACCTCAAGCTAACCAGTCAAAATACTATTGAAAATCATGTTAAAAAAATATTCATCATGCTCACACTCACACTCTGGCAACACCCCCCCCCCCACTCCTCCTTTCCACTCCCCACACTCCCTCTTCCGCAGTCCCTCTCTGACCTCATCTCACAAAACGAAGCCAAATTCTCGTTGCAGGGTTGTAGGGGTTTTTTTTTTTTTTCTTGGTGTATTTCTGTCCGGGGTCCACTTTTTGTGAGAGGGGGAAAGGGCCGGACGGATGATGACAAGTTGAGCGGGGATGTATTTTTCACTTCCCAGATTTTGTCCAGTGTTGTATCACGTGGCATTCTTATTATCGTCTGCTTTAAAACTTTTTTTTTTTTTTCCTTTTCTAGTAGTAGTAGTAGTAGTAGTAGTAGTAGTAGTAGTATCAAATATTAATAACAACATGTTGTTTCTGACATTGATGTTGTTGTCGATGCCAATGTCGTTGTTGTTCTTGTTCTTCTTGTGGTTGCTGTGGTAATGGTGATGTAGGTCATAACAAACTCTGCTCGTTGAGAGAGCGTCTCTATGTTCTGAACACGGACATGAAGAATTATAGTCGAGAGAGAGAGAGAGAGAGAGAGAGAGAGAGAGAGGAGAGAGAGAGAGAGGAGAGACGAGAGAGAGGAGAGAGAGGAGAGAGGAGAGACAGACGGACCAGACAGACAGACAGACAGGGACAGACAGGCAGAAAGACAGACAGGCATACAAACAGACGGAAAAGAGCACACAACAGACAGACAGGGACAGACAAAGAAAGAAGAGGAGAGACAGACAGAACCAGACAGAGAGAGATAGATAGAGACAGAAGAGTAGTAGTGGGGGAGAGAGGAGAGGAGAGAGAGGGGGGGGGGACAGACAAACAGACAGACAGACAGACAGACAGACACACACACACACACACTCACACACAGAGAGAGAGAGAGAGCGAGAAGAGAGAGAGAGAGAGAGAGAGAGTGAGCATCTCTCAGATGATTAGATTACCGTCATCTCTGCAACCTTAACCCCTGGTCGTGCCTATCGGTTTTGCTCGTCAATGAAGCGCCAGCACCTGGCGTGCCCTCTCACCGTCTCCCCCTTCATTCCCCATGCATTACGGATGGTCTGATTGCAAACCC
>JADBJO010001222.1:345000-350000 GCA_016801955.1 Conus betulinus | reverse complement strand
CCGCGGTCCCGCACCAGGCCAGCAAGAGAATGTCCAGTACGTAACTATCGAAGTCTAGCTCCGTGTACCAGCTACTCGCCAGCGACGCCATCTTGTGCTGGTTTCGAGAGTCGTCGAACTGAGAAGATCTTGTGTCTAGTCTTTTCCCAGGTGGCTTTGTTTTCGCTGCAGTTGACGAAAAAGCGAAAAAAACGAGGAAGAGCCGCCACTAGAAAATGATGGTCCTCAGGAGAGGGTCGTTTTACAGCGGTGCAGTCGCAGCATGTGCTTTGTGTGTGTGTGTGTGTGCAGCTCGAAGTTTTTGTTACCCCAGTGCAGAACTGTGCTCTGTCTGCGCGTGTCTGTGTGTGTGTGCGTGTACACGTGTGTTGGTGTGTGCACGGCGTGTCAGTGGGGTGGAGTATTCCAGCACCTTCCAACCTTGCCGTCTCGCCAAGGTGTGTTGGTGTTCAGTCGCTGCTGTGCGGCGGGTGAGAAACGGAACGAAAGAGGATCTGAGAAGACGGGTTTTTTCGAAAAGCTCGGCGGCGGCGGCGGCGGGGGCTCCTTCACTACATGTCCATAAATTGCTGCCAGCACTCCGCGCTCCGTGCCTCGTGCTGCCTGTCCTCCATCGCCCTCCTCCTCTTTCCCCTCCCCTCCCCTCCCTCTTCCTCCTCCTCCTCCTACACCTCCTCGAGCAGACTCCCCCCCCCCCCCCCCTGTTCCCCATCCCCTCAGTCTGCGCCACCTTCTCCTCCTCCTCACGCCCTTCTCCTTCTCCTCCTCCTCCTCTTCCTCTCTCTCCCCTCTTCTTTCCGTCTCTCTCTCTGTCTCTCGCTCTCTCTCTCTCTCTCTCTCTCTCTCTCTCTCTCTCTCTTTCTGTCTGTCTCTCTCTCCCCTGCTTGATTCTCTCACTCTCTCTGTCTCTCTGTATGTCTGTCTCTCGTGTCTGTTTTCTCTCTGTCTCTCTCTCTGTCTCTCTCTCTCTTGTCTCTCTCTCTCTTCCTCTGTCTCTCTCTCCACTTCCTCTTGTCTGTCAGTCTGCCTGTCTGTCTGTCTCTCTCTCTGTCTCTCTCTCCCTCCCTCCTCCCCCCCCCCCCCCCCCCCCCCCCCCCCCACCACATTCCCTTTCCTTCCACTTAGGCTAGCTGAGATCTCGTGTTGAATCGCCGCTTGCCTACGGGGTGTCCCACGCAGTTGGCGTGAAGAAGCCAAAGCCCATAAATTAGCGGACTGTTTGCCGGTACTTACCTGTGGAGCTTTCACAGGAATCTCCACAGGTAGAGGCGTGGGTGGGACGCGGGAGGGGAGAGCGTGGCCGGAGAGAGAGGGGGGGGGGGGGGTAAGTGTGCGTGTGTGTGTGTGTGTGTGTGTGTGTGTGTGTGTGACTGTGTGTGTGTGTGTGTGTGTGTGTGTGTGTGTGTGTGTGTGTGTGTGTGTGTGTGTGTGTGTGTGTGTGTGTGTGTGGTGTGTGTGTGTGTGTGTGTGTGTGTGTGTGTGTGTGTGTGTGTGTGTGTGTGTGTGTGTGTGTGTGTGTGTGTGTGTGTGTGTGTGTGTGTGTGTGTGTGTGGTGAAGGAATGCAGTAGCTGGAAAAGTGACCAGGGTCTGGATGGTCATCAGGGCCAAGTGTTTTAAGAAAACCCTCTCTCTCTTTCTTTGTCTCTGTCTCTCTCTCTCTCTGTGTCTCTGTCTCTCCCTCTCTCTGTCTCTCTCTCTGTCTCTGTCTCTCTTCCCCCCTCTCTCTCCCTCTCTCTCTCCAGCCTTGATGGTCAAATGTACTCTCTCTCTCTCTCTCTCTCTCTCTCTCTCTCTAACCTTGATGGTCAAATATACTCTGTCTGTCTGTGTGTCTGTCTGTCTGTCTGTCTGTCTGTCTCTCTCTCTCTGTCTCTCTCTCTCTCTGTCTCTCTCTCTCTCTCTCACACACACACACACACACACACACACACACACACACACACACACACACAAACACACACGCGCGCGTGCGCGCACACACACACACACACACACACACACACACACACACACACACACGCACACACACACACACACACACCTTGATGATCAATTATTCTCTGTATCTCCATCACTCTCTCTCTCTCTCTCTCTCTCTCTCTCTCTCTCTCATCAGGAGGGCAGTGGTCTACCACAGAGAGAAAACGTCTCACATAAATATCCTGGAATAGAAAAACTGTTTTCATAGCAGCGCAATGCTTTCAAACGAAATTAAACGGGGGAAACAAAATGCCAGACTGATGAGTGATCACGTGACTTTACGTCTTGCATTCAGCTCAGGGGTACAGGTCATTCAGATGTGTGCAATTCGTTGGCCTTTGAACTATGGTCATGGTGGATCATTGGCTTAGTGCAGTCTATGTACCAGGCAAGTTAAATGTCATTGCTGATTGTGTACATCCAGGCAGACTAACGAAGTAACGTGGACGCAGAATGGAAGTTTGTCAGCAGCTGACTCGGAGAAGCTTTCTGAGAGCTGAGCATTTCCTCTTCTGTTGGCTTGTTTGCTTCAAGAGTAAACATGCAGCTGGAGAAATATGTCATACAAGCCTGACACGCCTACTTGTGCCGTTAACGCTTTCTGTATCTCCTTGAAAAAAAAAACATGACTGTGTACATATTTCCTCCTTTCAATGTGGTGACACGAGCTCTTTGGAAAGTCCAGCAGGACAATGCTATGGGTGTGCTAGTAGTGCCAGACTTGCCCAACGCGGGTATGGTACCCAGCACCTCAACAGCTATTGCTGGTCCCACTCGTGCAGCTTCCTTGCAGGACCAGGCTTCTACATCATCTCAGCCAGCCAGAGACAGTGCATCCCCTGGTTCACCCAAGACGCTTGAACCTGCTAGTTTGCCAGATCTGCAGCAAGTCTACCAGCAAGCTGGAATGACGAAGGAAGCAGTGTTACCCATCTACATCGAAAGCATACGACAGTTACATTAGAAAATGACAGGTGTATATCGCATGGACTCACTCAACAGTTTCGTCACATATATATGTGGGAATTTTTTTTTTTGGCAGAGCTGTGCAGCAGAGGTGCAAGACACGGTAAATACATGTAGCCAGAAGTGCTGTTCCCTGCTTCAGCAGAGGTGCAAGCCACGCTAATTAAATGTAGCCAGAAGTGCTGTTTCTGCTTCAGCAGAGGTGCAAGCCACGCTAAATAAAAATGTAGCCAGAAGTGCTGTTTGCTGCTTCAGCAGAGGTACAAGCCACGCTAAATAAATGTAGCCAGAAGTGCTGTTTCTGCCTATCTCAGCAACCAAGGAGGAGACTCATCAGGGTGTCGTCCAGCTGTCTGTCTTGTAGTCAAGGGGGCATTTGGAAATAGGCCATCATTCCGAAATATCAGGAAGTTTTGGCATGTTGATATAGTAGGTCAGTGTTTAGCAAGCTGGAATTCTGTAGAGAAAATTTAAGTATACCTCAAGTCCCTCACATTGAGACATATGAATTTAGCATTAGTACCAGGCCACAGAGGACAAAACTCTCCATGCTTTGACTATTGATGACGTCAAAATTAGTGATGGAAGGTGCGGAGTCACTTACATTTCAATCCCCAGTCAGTCAAAACCAGGGAAGCATGTCAAGCCGTTAAAAGCGAGGTGTATCTTCCGGACCAAAAGCTGTATGTTGCTGTACATATACGGGAATATTTGAGGTGAACAATCAGAGACTCTGACAATGGAAAGAACTGTTCGTTTCCTACGTAAGACCATATGGACATATCTTGACAGAGACTTTCTCCGGATTGACAAGACAGTGCTGGAGTTATCTGAAGTGGACGTTTTAAAGTTTTGAAGTATATATAGCACTAGAGCAGCCAGAACATCAGCAGCTTTTAGTAGTGATGTGCTTATTGACTCAATTCTGGCAGCTTCAGGTTGGTCAAGAGTAAGCCCTCTCAGCAGATTTCATTCCGAAGCTGTTGAGTCAAACAAAAGCTTCAGCCAGTCCATTAAGGAAAAGTTTGTAAATAAGATGCAACACGGTCATTCTTCTGTCTGCCCGTGGCTACAGTTTAAGAGTGGAAAATGTGTGTGAGCGCATAGTTTGCTCAGGTGTGTATGAAATGTTGGGAACTCCTTTTGCAGTCCGTGTGGCTGCTGTGTTGACCTCCTCCACTGAGTTCTCATGTGAATGTGGATGAAACCAATCGCTGTGCGAGAATTAATCATGAAATTAATCAAGACTTACCTGTAAGTTGTAGTTTCATTGAAATTATTTGAGTACAGTGATGGGAAGGAGCATCCACATACATCCCCTTCACAGCTCTAATATTTCTCAATCCCACTTGTAATTAGCTTGTACTCCGAGGAAGTCAACCACGTCTAAAAACTGACGATTTTTACCCGCTCGGCATTTCTTGTGAATGCTCCTTCACATCACTATACTCTAAATAATCTCAATTAAACTACAACTAGCAGTTAAGTCTTGTTCCATATTATGATTATTTCTGTCAGTTACGTCAACATGGAAGGGGTTAAAAACGTCAGTAATACTCCACTCACTAGCTTTATTCGTGATAGTTTGAAGCATGAGCGTCAGTTCGGAATGAAATGAACAAGTAGCTATTGCCTCTCCACCTGTTTTATTTACGTTTGCGGGCGTGCTCACAGACTTATGTGTTAAGGTTACAAACTGGGATGATCGCACGCGGAAATTGAAACAAGAGCACGAGCAGAAAGAAAGATAACATTCATTTTTTTAAATTTTTTTTTGCACTTGAAATTACTAAAAATTTGAAATTGTTGTCGCCTAACCATTACTAACATGTTATACTATAATAAGAATACAGTGTCTCTCCTCCATTTCACAAAGAAATAGCATGAGAATTGGTAGTTTAGTTCCAGAGATATCCCCGCTTCACATATGCTGGTATGAAATAAGTTTGTTTGTTTGTTTGTTTGCTTGTTTTTTTTCAATGGCTGGCGATGGGGATTCATGCAAATAGAAAGTCTGGCGGTGAAAGGGGTTAATGCGCCAAATGAAGCAACG
>JADBJO010001222.1:330000-342500 GCA_016801955.1 Conus betulinus | reverse complement strand
AGAGAGAGAGAGAGAGAGAGAGAGAGAGAGAGAGAGAGAGAGAGAGAGAGAGAGAGAGAGCGATCTCTGTTGTTTTTAAGAGTGGAAATCAGGGTGATTTAAAGTGACGTGTGTGTGTGTGTGTGTGTGTGTGTGTGTGTGTGTGTGTGTGTGTGTGTGTGTGTGTGCGTGCGAGCAGCATGCGTGCGTGCATGTGTGCGCGCGCGCATGAGTTAGAAGGTGATTAGGTAGTTACATAAAAGGGGAGTCTGCATTCTCAGCCTCCCTACTGCTCATTACATCCACTGAGGAGGTTACAGCAGTTTTCTCTGCATCTGTTGGCGTGTTTGAGGAGAGGTTGTACCATTCTCCGAGGACAAGATTACGCGAAAATGAAGGAGCCGGTTTGAATGAAACTTAGGGGGAAACATGGAGTTTGCCCCCTGGGACTGCTCACGAAAAATGTTTGGTCGTATCGCAGTCTCCTCTCCTCCCCCTCCCCCACCCGCCCCCCCCCCACCAACACGCCCCCCCCCCCCCCCTCCCCATCCCACCCCCACCCCCACCCCACCCCCCACCCATCCCCATGCGGATCCTGGATGGTTCATCAATTCAAGGCTCATGGGAAAATAAATCCACCAGTCTTACCAACTATTGTCAACAATTACCTCCCTTGGTATATGGATCAGCAAGATCTGTGTGTGTGTGTGTGTGTGTGTGTGTGTGTGTGTGTGTGTGTGTGTGTGTGTGTGTGTGTGTGTAACTGACCTTACACTTGATTTCTCTCTCATACAATAACAATTACGAATGTATAATGCTTCTGCAACATGTATTCACAGCAGTGCATTTGGTCTAGTCATTTACATCCGGGCATTGTGAATTGTAGTCTGTCAGTGTCATATACTCTATGCTGCATGTGTGTAATTGATACAATGATCTCTCTCTCTCTCTCTCTCTCTCTCTCTCTCTCTCTCTCTCTCTCTCTCTGTAAGTACAAGGAACCTCGTTGTAAACCACCTCTGTTTTGCATTGACTTAAAACCAATTATACATAATTACAAAAACTATGGACGCTTACTTTCATTCTGATCTAGTCAACCCTATATTTTGTGCTTTCATGCTTTTATGCGGATTTGATACACTCTGATTCTCTTAGGTAAATTCACTTTCTGTGTTCTTCCTTTGCGTACGCGCCATCTCATGTTACATGTTTTTGTATTTTTCTGTGACTCAAAAGAGTTAACGAGAATCAACCATTTGTTCATTGTTCATCACTGTCTACGGCGGAAGGCACTCCCGCGCCTGTTGACAGTTGCTTCCCTTGGTGCATGGTTCAAGCAGATCTGCACTTGGACCAACTCCAGTGTGTATCAAGTGGTGTCAACAGTTATTTCCCTTGGCGCGTGGTTTTATGCTGTCATCTGCGCGCGCTTGTGTGTTCACACCCGTGCGTGTGTGTGAGCGTGTTTGTGAATTGGTGCGCATATATATTACAACGTACTTGACTTGAGACAGACAGACAGACAGACAGAGACAGACAGAGAGAGGGAGGGAGGGAGGGAGGGAGGGAGAGTCGGGGATAGACAGAAAGAGCGACAGGGCAGACAGGCAGGCAGAAATAAAGAGAAAGAATTAAGAGAGCTGGGGGGGGGGGGGGGGGGGGGTAAACAGAGACAAAGATAATGCTCAGTATTTTATTTATTATTACTGTGTGTGTGTGTGTGTGTGTGTGTGTGTGTGTGTGTGTGTGTGTGTGTGTTTGAGAGAGAGAGAGAGAGAGAGAGACAGAGACAGAGAGAGACAGAGAGATACAGAGAGAGAGCTTGTATGCGTATGCACCCAGCGGAATAAAGAATAGTTGTTTTGAAAATGTACGAATCCAACAATCAACACAATCAGTGATGAAATCAAGTTCTTTTACTGCAAAGAAAATTCCATTCAACATCATGTTTTGGCACTTGGTCTATCATTGCCTCCTTTTCTATAAAATGAGTTTACACCTATCAATTCTTTCTTTCTTTCCTCTTCTCTTTCTTTCTTTCATTCTTGTCTACCTTCTCCATGAATGGTTTTATGTGTTTCCTTTTTTTTATTCTTGCCTCTTCTTCCTGATTTTTTTTTCTCCTGCAAATCATGACAAAGAAGTTCTGTAGCCATACCTAAAAAGTATTCGTAATTAAACGCTGATAGTGCGATAGACAGACCAGCGTCAGACTTCACCTGTGCCCTCTGCCACAGGGACTGTCATTCCCGCGTTGGACTGGCCAGCCACACCTGTCGCTGTACCAGAATAGACCCCTAGAGCGCGCAACTCCATAGTCTTCCGAGACTGAAGGATGCCTACCAAGTGCGTTCACCTTTCTTTCGTTTTGGGCGGTTTTCTTTATGCGCTTTTTTTTTTTTCATTTATACCGAATGGTGACTTTGTGAATCCAGCCGTGTGTGGTAAAGTCGTGAAAGCTGCTTGAAGCACTAGCGCTGAGATCATGTAATGGTATAAATCATTGCAGGAGTCAAGTTCAATCAAAATGTGATTTTGAGATGGTACATTTAATAAGCAGAACCTGTTTCTTTTTTTTTTTCTGTTAAGCCATCCGCATAAGAAAATGAATTGAGTAGTACGAAAATGAAAAGGATATGTAAAGTCATCTGAATAAAGAACAGTACAATATCTTCAGCATTAATGATGACATAAGAAACTGTAAATAATGTTTACTGCTCTCAGAACCTTCACCCACTCTTAAGTATCTGGAAATACATTCTATAACAATACATACAGCTGGCCAACCTTTTAGCCTGAAGAAGGTTTGTCATAAACCGAAAATTTGCTTCTCACAACGGCGTTACCGCGCTTTACTTGTTTGAGTCTTATATCTATAAACAATACATATTAATAATATTATAAAGAATAAAATAATAATGTTACTAGCAATGTGAGGCGAGTGGAGGCGGAAATCTAAACAAATCCTTTTAAAAAAAAAATGTATGTACTAACTACGCCAAACATGAACAAACGAATCACGAGACAACTTTTTCATTCAACGCCATCTTGCGCCGAATTTCACAAGATAAGTGATTGCTTGTTCATTTTCGTTGTCCCTGACCGTTGTTTCTCTTGCCTGGAGAAGACCTAAGAGGTCGAAACGCGTCGTGTTTTTGTCTTGTGATTCGTTTTGTTCATGTTTGGCAGAGTTATTACATACCGTTTTTTTTTTTAAGAAAAAAAAGAGTATTTTTTCTAAAATTTGTTCAACTTTTTAAAAATCGATGAACAGTTAGAAGAAAAAAGGTAACATATAAATGAATTAGAAAATCAACAAATGAATACATGATATATGTATTGATGGACAATTATTAATAGATAAATACATGAAACAGATGGAAAGGAAGATCTGAAGGAAGCGTCCAAGGTTTAAGCCTTATTCCGCATATCCAACTTTGCTCGCCTGGCGACCTTTGATGTGTTTCTTCAACTGGAATTTGCTTTTTGTTGTTGGTAAATTGTTCCATAAATGACCAGCTGTGTATAACAAACTATAGGTTCTTCTAAGTCTGGGGAAAAAGTATTACATGTTTATATCCGTGACATTTAGTTTTGAAAATGTCTCTAATCTTTCTAAGAGTTTTTCGTTTCATAAAAACTTACGCATGCATACTGACTTTTTTTTTTTTTTTTTTAAAGAAGAATCTATTGTGGAAAGTTAGAATACTGACTTGCTTATAGTCTTCAGCAATTAGAGAGCCTGATTTCAATAATACTGTTTCCTAGCTCGTTTAGACACACGGTGAATCAGTGATAGGTTTCTGTCACTGCAGCTGAAGCAGCTGCAGCTGCGTAGGTAAGACTGCAGTAGAAGCAGCTGCGTATGTAAAATATACATGTTAGACAATCAAATGCGCCAAATACTTCTGATATGCAAGGGTTTCCTTTGTAAAAGTCTATCACCACATCAAAAGAAAGGCGTTTCCCTTCTTTTTGATAGTAGAAATAACGTCTATCTAAAACGGCACGGCATAGCTTATCATGCAGTTTTGGTCCAGTTGAATTTGATCATTATTTTACGGAGAGGATATGAATTCCTCAGCACTCTTTGACATTAATGTAGATAGTGTAAAGAATACTATTGTGAATGATACTGAACAACAACGTATACACGGAACAAAAACAACTCGTGAGTATCCTTAAAGCAAGCCAAAAAAGCAACATTTTTCTAAACGTAATTAATGTAGCTGGTCCAGAACTATTTAAAAACGATGAACAGCGCCTTCGTGCATCAGCTTCCACTTTACAGGGGTTTTTTTTTTTTCATTTGTTTGTTCTTCTTTTTTTTGTAATCAGATTTTTTTTATCTTGTGCAATGATCTGAAAAATGGTGGTGAGCATTTGGAGTGCCAAGACACGACATAAATGAATGTAATACAAGTTCTAGAAATCAGATCAGATTATGCAGAAACTTTCATTGCACGAGTTCAGGATTTCAAACAACGAACAAACTCAAGCTGCTGTGGGCAATTGATGCGGTCAGACAATTCTATCTCAATTTGACGAAGACTTAGTTTCGTCTTGTTTTGTTTTGTTTTGTTTTGTTTTTGTTTTCCCTTTCTTCTTTTTTTTTTCTGCTTTTTTATTCAACAACCAGTCTCTTACACACCATGCATAGTCTGTATGTTCTCTCACAAATGGACACATTCTTGCTGATTTTAGTGTTTTGGCGTTCGAAATAATGTGTCTGGATTTGTGTATGTGTTCTAATGTGTGGTGTACTGGCACACTCACTCTGATGTTGTGCTGCTTATACCAAGAAAACAACAGACAGACAGAGAAAAACGGAGGAAAAGAAAGGAAGGAAGAAGAAAGAAGAGGAAGAAGGAAAGAAGACAAAAACGAAAAAAAAAAATTCGTTGCTGTGTAAAAACAAAAACGAAATAACAAAATAAATGTACCGTGGCAAAGCAAATATGAAACAATCATCTTCAGGCCTAGATGTCACCAGGTTGAATACAGTGAATACAACATAAAGATTTCCTTTTGCCCCCTCCGTTCTCTCCTGTGTGTCCGAACGTTCCCCGAAAGCCCTCCTTGGAACGAAAAACAAAAACATCCAAGAATGACTGAAGGAATGAGCGAACATGGAACGAAAGGATAAATAAGGTTTGTTATACTGCGATCACAAGTAGTCTCGCATCTGCCAGTTCCCCAGAAACGCCATCCTTACAGTGAAGAAGAAACGGAGAAGTGTGTGTGTGTGTGTGTGTGTGTGTGTGTGTGTGTGTGTGTGTGTTGTGTGTGTGTGTGTGTGTGGTGTGTGTGTGTGTGTGTGTGTGCGCGTGCGTGTGTGTGTGTGTAAATTGTGCGTGCGTGTGTGTAATTGTGCGTGCGCGTGCGTGTGAGTGCATGCGCGCGTGCCTTTACAGATTTGCGAGCGCACAAAATCATGGGTAAATAATCAAAACCATATACACATTAATAAATCTTCTCCGCAAATATATACAGTTATGGAAAGATTCAGCAAAGAGACGAAGACTCAGCAAATATTTACATAAAACAGCAAGAAAAAATATTAAAAAAAAAAAAAAAAAAAAAAGGGGGGGAGGGGGGGGTGGGGCTTGGGATAGAAATGAATAACAAGTCTTTAGATCGTAAATATTGAACCCCTTCCCTTGTGGCATATGCTGGACCTTCGAACTCTCTCTAAGCAGCAGCAGAACCATTTGCACGTCTGTCTGCAGCCGACTTTCGCCCCTCTGGCGGGGGGGGGGGGGGGGGGGGGGGGGGGGGGGGGGGGGGGGGGGGGGGGGGGGGGGGGGGGGGGGGGGGGTACGGTAATAATCAGTAAACTCCCCTGGCAGAGTTAGTGTGTCCATCCATCGTGTCTGGTGGAGAGACGTTCCACTTCTAATTCTCTGTCTCTCTCACCGCCCTGGGGAGACAAACGAACTACAGCAGCCCTCCCGTGCAGCTGACATAAGAGTTAAACCCGGGGAAATGGAAAGACAGTGCCATGAACATGAAATGAGAAGCAGCAGCAAACAGAAATAAATAATGCCATCACTAGGACAAGAAATCTTTGAGCCTACGTCTGTGCTTGAAGTTTCACAAACAAGAACGAATATAAACAAATTGGGATTTAAAAAAAAAAAAAAAAAAAAAAAAAATAATAGGGGAAATATCATTGGGTTGTACAACTTTTAAAATGTTGGAATGAAAACATTGGGTTTTACCAGGGGGTTTTTTGTAATCGGACACGAAAAAGAGTGTTGGACATAAGCATGTGAGTTTCCTTACCTATGTACAATCGGTTTCAGGTTTAAAAAGATATTCTTCTTGAAATGAAAACCATTCCTGAGCTCATACAGAGCTAGTATAAACAACAACAGCATCAGTTCGATGTTCCCCCATATTGAGAGATCCTCTACTCAATACTCCCCCTGCTCAGTACTCCTGCTCAATACCCTCCACACCCTCAGCCACCACCACCCCCGCAACCCCCCCCCCCCCCCCCCCCCCCCCCCCCCCCCCCATCCCGCCCACCGCTTACCTATGGCATGCATGGCTTTGAGCGTGTGTGCGCAAGTGGTCTGTAAGTTGTGGCGTGGAGATGATTTTTCTCAATGTATAACCGCAACTTCTTGCTCTTGTGGGCGGGGAAGTGGTGAGCAGGAGGACTACCAGACAGGGGGATTATCCGACAGGGGAGTATTAAGCGGAGCGAACATCGAGCAGGGGGGAATATCAAGTTGGGGGAATATCGAGCAGGGGAATATCAAGTTGGGGGATATCGAGCAGGGGAATATCAAGCAGGGGGAATATCAAGCTGGGGAAATATCAAACGAGGGGAATATCAAGCTGGGGAATATCAAGCGAGGGGAATATATCAAGCTGGGGGAATATCAAGCGAGGGGAATATCAAGCTGGGGGAATATCAAGCGAGGGGAATATCAAGCAGGGGAAATATCGAGCAAATGGGAATATCAAGCGGGGGAATATTGAGCGGAATGAATATCGAGCAGGGGGAATATCAAGCTAGGGGGGAATATCAAGCAGGGGGGAATATCAAGCTGGGGGAATATATCAGCAGGGAGGAGATAGAGGCAATAACGAGCGGGGGGAGAGGGAATAGCGAGCGGGGAGGAGAGGCAATAACGAGCGGGGAGGAGAGGGAATAGCGAGCGGGGGAGGGGGGAATAGCGAGCGGGGAGAGGGAATAGCGAGCGGGGAGGAGGGGGAAAATAGCGAGCGGGAAGGAGGGGGAATAGTGAGCGGGGAGGAGGGGGAATAGCGAGCGGGGGAGGGAGGGGAAATAGCGAGCGGGGAGGAGGGGGAGGGAGCGGGGAGAGGGGGAATAGCGAGCTGGGAGGAGGGGGGGGAATAGCGAGCAGGGAGGAGGGGGGAATAGCGGCAGGGAGGGGAGCAAATAGCAGGGGGGGGGAATAGGAGCGGGAGGGGGGGGATAGCGAGCAGGGAGGGGGGGGGAATAGCGAGCAGGGAGGAGGGGGAATAGCGAGCGGGAGGAGGGGGGAATAGCGAGCAGGGGGCAGGGGAATAGTGAGGGGAGGGGGGGGGAATAGCGAGCAGGGAGGAGGGGGAATAGGGAATAGCGAGCGGGGAGGAGGGGGGATAGTGAGCGAGCAGGGGGGAGGGGGGGAATAACGAGCGGGGGGGAGGGGGAATAGTGAGCGGGGAGGAGGGGGGGAATAACGAGCGGAGGAGGAGGGGAGGGGGAGCGGGGAGGAGGGGGAAATAGTGAGCGGGGAGAGGAGGGGGGAAATAGGAGCAGGGAGGAGGAGGGGGAAGTGAGCGAGCGGGGGAGGAGGGGAAATAGTGAGCAGGGAGGAGGGGAATAGTAGGGAGCGGGGAGGAGGGGGAAATAGTGAGCAGGGAGGAGGGGGGAATAGTGAGCGGGGAGGGAGGGGGGGAATAAAAGCAGTGAGGGGGGAATAGGAGGGAGGAGGAATAGCGAGCGGGGAATAGGAGGGGGAGGAGGGGGGAATAGTGAGCAGGGAGGAGGGGGAATAGTGAGCGGGAGGGAGGGGGGAGGGGGGGAATAGCGAGCAGGGAGGAGGGGGGGGAATAGGTGAGCGGGGAGGGAGGGGGAATAGTGAGCGGGGAGGGAGGGAGGAGGGGGGGGGGAGAGCGGGGGAGCGGGGAGGGAGGGGGGGGATAGTGAGCGGGGAGGAGGGGGAAATAGCGAGCGGGGGGGGGGGAGGGGGAAATAGTGAGCGGGGAGGAGGGGGGGAATAGTGAGCGGGAGGAGGAGGAGCGGGGAGGAGGAGGGGGGGGGAGCGGGGGGAGGGGGAATAGTGAGCGGGGAGGAGGGGGGGAATAGTGAGCGGGGAGGAGGGGGGGGGGGGAATAGTGAGCGGGGAGGGGAGGGGGGAATAGTGAGGAGGGGGGAGGAGGGGGGAAAAGGGGAGGGGGGGAGGAGCGGGGAAGGGGAGGGGGGAATAGTGAGCGGGGAGGGGGGGGGGGGGGGAGGGGAAATAGTGAGCGGGGGAGGGGGAAATAGGGCGGGGAGGAGGGGGAAATAGCGAGCGGGGAGGAGGGGGGGGAATAGCGAATAATGGGGGGGGGGGGGGAGGGGGGGGAGGAATAACGAGCGGGGAGGAGGGGGGGGGGAAAGGAGGGAGCGGGGGAGTGGGAGGAGGGGGGAATAGCGAGCGGGGAGGGCGGGAAATAGTGAGGGGGGAGGGGGAATAGTGAGCGGGCGAGGGGAGGGGGGGAATAGAGCGGGGAGGGGGGGGGGAATAGTGAGGGGGAATAGGAGCGGGGAGGGAGGGGGGGAATAGTGAGCGGGGAGGAGGGGGGAATAGTGAGCGGGGAGGAGGGGGGAATAGTGAGCGGGGGAGGGGGGGGGTAAGGAATAGTAAGCGGGAGGAGGGGAGGAGTAGGGGAATAGTGAGGAGGGGAAAGGGGAAGAGCGGGAATAACGCGGGGAGGAGGGGGGAAATAGCGAGCGGGGAGGAGGGGGGATAGGGAAGCGGGGAGGGGGGGGGAAACGGGGGGGAAGGGGGAGCGGGGAAGAGGGGGAATAGCGAGCGGGGAGGAGGGGGAATAGCGAGCGGGGAGGAGGAGGGGGAGGGGGATAGGGAGCGGGGAGGGGGGAGGGGGAGGGAATAGTGAGCGGGAGGAGGAGGGGGAATAGGAGCGGGGAGGAGGGGGGGATAGCGAGCGGGGAGGAGGGGGAAATAGTGAGCAGGGAGGGAGGGGGGGGAAATGAGAGGGGAAGGGAGGAGGGAGAACGAGCGGGGAGAGGGGGGAATAGGGAGAGGAGGAGGGGAAAAGTAGCGGGGAGGGGGGAATAGCGAGCGGGGAGGAGGGGAAATAGCGAGCGGGGGGAGGAGGGGGAATAACGAGCGGGGGAGGATGAGGAAATAGTGAGCAGGGAATAAAGGAGGGGGATAGCGAGCGGGGAGGAGGGGGAATAGCGAGCGGGAGGAGGGGGGGGATAGCGAGCGGGGAGGAGAGGAGGGAGGGGAATAGCGAGCGGGATGGAGGGGGAGGGGGGAATAAACGAGCGGGTTCGGGAGGGGGAGCGGAGGGAGGGGGGAAAAAAAGCAGCGAGCGGGGAGGGGGGGAATAGGGAAAGGATAGGGGGAGCGGGGGGGAGGAGGGGGGGAATAGGGAGGGGGAGGAGGGGGAAATAGCGGCGGGGGAGGGGGAAATGTGAGGGGAGGGAGGAAGAGTAGGGGGGAGGGGGGGGGGGGGGGGGGGGGGGGGGGGAAGGGGGGGGGGGTATTGAAACTGGGGGGAAATATTGAGAGGGAGAGGGGGGACCAGTGGGAGTGGGGGAGGGGGGGGGGGGGGGGATTGGGCAAGGGAGGAGGGTACCAAGTGAAGAGTAGGGGGGGGGGGGGAGGGGGTATGGATGGGGGACTAGGTTAGATGAGGTGAGTATGGGAGGGGGAATATCGAGGGGGGAGTGGGGAAAATGTTGGGGGGGGAGGAGTTCAGTTGGGGGGGAGGGGGATGTTGGGGAGGGGAGTATAAAGCTTGAGAAATATCAAAAGCAGGACAGTATCAAACCGGATTCTTATCGAGCGAGCTGGTGGTATATTGAGCGGGGGAGAGTATCAAGGTGTGGGGGGAATATCGAGTGAGGAGCGGGTATCGAGTATCGAAAATTAACGGAATATTATTGGGGGGCAGCGAGGTGTGGTGGCATTGAGGGGGGGGGGGGGGGGGGACCGGAGGGGAGGGAGAGGGGAGCGGGGGATATCGAGCGGGGAAAGTAAAACGAGGTAGGGAATATCGACAGGGGAGAATATGAGCGGGAAAGTAAGGAAAGTATCAAGATAGGGAATATCGAGAGGGGAGAATATTGAGGGGGAGCATGACTGGGGAGGGGGGGGGGGGGGAAAAGAAAGGAGGGGGAAGAAGAGAAGAGGCGAGGGGGGGGGGGGGGGAGGGGGGAGGGGAAGGAAAGGGGAAGGGGCAGGGGGGGGGGAGGGGGAAGGGGAAAGAAACGGGTTTTGCAAGGACAAAGACAAATATTCTCCGATTAACAATGTGACTTCTGCTTCAAACTGTTCCTCCCTGTTGAAGGGTCAGCGTTCTTCTTGTCGTTTCTGTCTACCAATCAGAAAAAAAGTTCTACTTTTCGTGCACCTGTCACAAGCACGTGACAACTGTCCGCCATTTTTTTCAGAGAGCATTCGAGATGAGCCCCAAAAGACGATCTTTTAAAAAAAAAAAAAAAAAAAAAAAAAAAAAAAAAAAAAACCCTCTCTCGCCCTTTTCCTAGCCGTGCTCGCTGTTAAGGTGTGTTATGACACGCTCACACACTCGCCATGCAAGCGAGAAATTCCAGCCAGCTCCCTCTGTGAAAACGCGCTGCAGATCTAAGGCCTTCCAGACCTTTCACGGTTGCACGGCCGTCGATGTGACTGGACCTACACCGCGTCAGCGTCGATGGAGGAAGTCTTGGGAGCGCACTCGATGGATTCAGATCGTTGTGTTCGTCTTCAAGGTTTTCTGTGCACGCTTTTTTTTCCTTCAAACACACACACACACACACACACACACACACACACACACACACACTGTACTGTACCTAAAGAAATAACGCGTGTGCGTGCATACACACACACTCGCGCGCGCGCACCCCCCCCCACCCCCACAAACACACACACACACACACACACATTCAAAATTGCGTAGAGAACTAAAGAAAGAAAGCGTGGTCGCGCGCGTAGTTATACTTAGACATACCATTTAATACAATCTCTCTCTCTATCTCTTGTCTCTCTCTCTCTCTCTCTTCGCTCTCTCTCCTCTCTCTCTCTCGCTCTCTCTCTCTCTTCTGTACTCACCCTCTCCCCAACCCAATTCAACATCCTTCCACCACTGCCTGCCCCCCAGTCCCCACCATACACCCCCCTCCACCCCCCCCCCACACCCTCCTCTTCTTCCTGCACTGCTCCTCTCCCTTTCCATTCAAACTGTTTCCCTCCCTCCCTTTTTTTTCCCCACCTAGTCCCATCACCGACTCCTTATACACACAAAATCTTGTGACTCACCTTTAGGTTGTCTCCCTTGGTCGAAGAGTGTCGAGATTCGAAGAGAGGACCTGCACAAATCCAGCAGAAATGTGTTTTCATTTCGCAAATGGATGCGTGCGGATTGCGCGCGCGTGTGCATAAACGCGTTGCTGCCCGCGCGCACCCCCCCCCCCCCCCCCCCCACCCCCCCCCCCACACACACACACACAGAAGAAAACACACACGCGCGCGCGCGCGCATACACACACATAAACAAATACATGCGCGCGCGCACACACACATACAAACACTGAGTCACTCACTCAAAACGAACACGAGCGTAGAAACGTATAAAGATTTTACTATTCACGATCTTCACCCCGGTTTGTAACAGTCATTTCTGTAATTCAGTTCTTAAACTCTCAGTTGTAGTTGAGCGTGAATGATCGTAAACTGTGATGGGATATATGGGAAAGCAAAAAAAGAGGACGGGAGAGAAATAAAGAAAAAAGACGGGAAAAGAAGGACGGAGGAAATAAAGAAGAGAAGGAGGGAGAGAGGGAGGGGGGAGGGGAAAGAAAGAGAGAGAACGAAAGGAAAGAAAAGGGAAAAGAAAAAAAAAAAACAACAAGAAAGAAGGAATAGAGGTGAGATTGGGGAAGGCGAGAGGGTGAGGGGAGAGAGGAGGGAACGCCAGAGGAGAAGGAGAGGAAAGGGAATACAACGAAGAAAGAGATTAGAAAAAAGGGAATTGAAGGAGAGGGAAAAAGGAAGATAAAAGAAGAGGGACGAAAGATGAAAGAAAGTAATCTTTATCTGTCTCTTCTAAAATAGTTATTAATGTCTCTTGTCATAGAGTTAAATCTGTTTTGTCTATCCACGGTGTTCTTAAACGTCCAGAAAAGTACTAAAGTTGGTTTCGCATCCCCCCGTAGGGTTCTCGGTCTATGTCACCGCTCTCTCTCTCGTTGTGAGAAGAATCTATCTAATCTCTCAGCTCGCTCATCGACTAGCTCTGTCTGTGGTGTCCTGAACCACTGTGTG
>JADBJO010001222.1:317500-322500 GCA_016801955.1 Conus betulinus | reverse complement strand
TGAAAGAACGAAAAGAAATAAAGAAAAAAAAACAGGGGAAAGAAAAAATACTGAAAAACAGAATGAAAGACTGAAAAAAGATAGTCAGACAAAGTCCAAAAGAAAGATGGAACGAAAAAAAAAAAGACCAAATGAACTAAGGAACGAGGGGAAAAAAATAACAGCCGAGAAAAGGAAGATGGAAAGAAAAATATACAGACGGATTACATGAAAGAGAGAGAGAGAAATGGAAAGATAGCAAGGTTTGAAAGCTAAATGGAAACAGAGAAAGAAAAAGATGAAAGAAACGAAGAAAGAAAGACAGAGAGGCAGAAACAAAGAAGGAAGGAAGGAACGAACGAACGAATATGTAAACTATGGAAGAAGCAAAGCCAATAAGAAAGGGAAAAAAAAAAAAGGAAAAAGATGGAAAGAAAAAGAGAGAAAAATGGGACAGTGGGAAACAATGGAAGGGCGGGGAAAGACAGGAAGAGAGTAAGAGAGGCTTCCAGACTTACCTGCCCCTGTCTGCCACAGGACAAGCGTGGACAGGAGCGCCACAGCTGTCCGGTCTATCATGATGCCAGACCGCCCGCCCGCACCCCCTCCTCCACTCTCTCCCAGCACTGCGTGGCAAGCGATGCGCGCACGCGCCCGTGTGTGTGTGTGTGTGTGTGTGTGTGTGTGTGTGTGTGTGTGTGTGTGTGTGTGATGATATCAATATCCACCAGCGCCGCTTCTTCCTCCGTCTCTTTGTTTATTGTTCGTGCACAGTTTTGATTTTTTTTTTTAATCTCACATGATCGTTTGCTCAAAACGTGTTCCGTTACTTAGTTTATAGTGTTTCTCTTGAAACCTTCGATCATACGTTTGTCTTTTTTTTTTTTTTCGTTGTATATATATATATATATATTGTTTGCTCTCTCTCTCTCTCTCTCTCTCTCTCTCTCTCTCTCTCTCTCTCTCTCTCTGTCGGACAAGGGCGTGAACAGATCAGTGTGGTACAGTGAAAAGACACCCTCCACGCGCTGTCGAGGGCTATCTGAATTTATCACCGAGGACTCCGATGCATAAAGGAAGGGTTATTGTTCTTGTTGTCGTCCTCAGAACACAATACACACACACCACACCACACACCACCACAACCTCAGTCCTCCAAACCGTCACATCTACACCAGAGCTGGAAAAGGTCCACGTATATGAATTCCTATAATGCTTGTCACTGAAGAAACAGGTCTGCTTTCCCCCCTTATTTCACCATTCCACGTCTTTGTATCTGCGTGAGTGATGACGCTGCTACTGTTCTGTTGTCGTTGCTGCTGCTCCAGTTGTTGCTGCTGCTGCTGCTGTCATCAGTATTATTGTTGACGCTGTTGTTGGTGGTTCCGATTGTGGCTTACTGTCGTTGTGTTTTGAACTTATCGGTCCTAGTTCTGCTGGTTGACTGTCCCGTGCTGCTCCTAGCTGGTCTCCGCAACACACTTGCTGATGACGATCGAACGGTGCAACAGGGAAGTTATGAATTCGTCTCCGCCCATTGGGGTAAATGATGTCACCACCCGTCCGTCGATTCCCCTCTTAAGTCAAGTTGAGTCCGGACAAAATAATTTATACCAACAAAAACCATCCCAGCGCGTATCTGTCGTCAGTGTATTGTTTGTGCGGTTCACTTGTCTAGCCACACAAGAACTGACAACAAAACAAAATTTTATTCCCGACAAAACAATGAGCGGAATCTTCTATGAACATGCCACAGACTGAAAACACACAGTTCCTACGGCCAAGGCAGCCACAATAAGTTACTTTACCCCCTTACGCGGCTACAGTGTGCAGAGTTCCTTAGGCCAGCAGTATATCCCACATAGCATAACATAAGTCAATCCTCTTCATGACCACAACTTTCCACCACCATCCCCCCAAAAGCAAAAACAACAACAACAACAACAACAACAACAAAACCAAAACTATACTAACTTCGTATCACTATATTCACTTTGCATATACTTCACTGCGCACATTCATCCCTTCACACCTTTTTTAATCAACATGCATCCTTCATGTATGCACACCCAAGCCCAATGTCTTTGGTTGTTTCGTTATCACAAAAAAAAAACTCGACACAAAAGGAAAACAGGCCACACGACGACGACGACACGACGACAGTCTCACGACGGCGACTGTGACGGTGACCAGACGAGTCTGCCCGCCGACGACGCGGATGACACAGATGACGGTGACACACAGGGCTCAATATCGGTGGCATTCACAGTCACCACCAACACAATGGCGACAGCGACGACTGCCACCACCACACAGTGACAACTCACACCCACGGCGGCGACGACACACCTCAATGGCGGCGATCAGGGAATCAGGAGTCGGCGATACGGGGGATCAGCAGCGGCGGCGACAACAGCAACGATGCCACTAGCAACGGCGATAAACAGCAACGCCGACACAGCAACGGCGCCAACAGCCCAGCAACACCAGCAACGGCGCCAGCAGCAACAGCTATACTAGCAACGGCGCCAGCAGCAACGGCGCCAGCAGCAACGGCGCCAGCAGCAACGGCGCCAGCAGCAACGGCGCCAACAGCCCAGCAACACCAGCAACGGCGCCAGCAGCAACAGCGACACTAGCAACGGCGCCAGCGCACCGACGCCAGCAGCAACGGCGCCAGCAGCAACGGCGCCAGCAACAACGACGCCAGCAGCAACGGCGCCAGCGGCAACGGCGCCAGCAGCAACGGCGCCAACAGCAACGGCGCCAACGGTAATGGCGACGTTATGGGCAGGCTGTGAAGACCAAACCGGGGGAGAAAGGAGAAAGGGAAAGGGATGTAGCATCGGAAAGGGGGAGGACTGGGACAACAGTCGGGGCACAGCAGGATGGGGAGTGCAGGTGGGGTAACCGCAGGCACCTGCCATGATCGCCAGAAAGTCAGGGACAGGAATGCCAGCAACTGGCTGTCCACAGCTCCCCGACAAAACGGCCCTGCACCGCCTGGTGTACCGGGGCCTACAGGATGGGGGGAATGCGCCCTCACCTGCACTTGACCTAGCCGTTACCCTCCCGACCGTAGATATACATAGCTACATACATTACTGATTACGGTAACCCCTTAGTTCACCCCTTTCCAGGATTTTTCTTTATGCACCCAGAGCCTACCTGATCCATAAGCAAGTTACATTTATCACTATCTCACTGTTTATACCACCAAGTTACACTCCTCTTTGCCCTATGGTATACAAAAGAGCTACTTCATAATACACCTTCTCACACACACACACATTCTCAGTCATATTGTAACATCCACACAAATATATGTCTCGATTCCAAGAAAACCAATGGGATAGGACGACTATATCACCGCACCAATCACCAAAGGCATAAGCACACTCCCACAAATCACCCGCAATGTAGGCACAATCTTAACCTATATTATTGAATTAGGGTACCCACCCTATACAAAACCACGCTGCTCGACACTAGTACCTCTTCATACAACTACACAATACTTATCCTTTCCAATAACTTCCATGACACGGCACAATCATAACCTCTACAGCACCCAGTGGCAACACACCCTGTCTATGCTTCCCGAAAGCATTTCCGTACGAACCCCCTGACACGAATAAGTACCAATTCAGTCCTAACACCATGACCGAACCAATGACAACTATTTACATTTTCGTTCAAAACTTCATAATCAAATTTCCTTCTTTTCTTTTTCCTTTTCCCCCCTGTTTCCACCTCTCAACACAACCCGCTGGTCAAAACCCACCCTCAACACACTTTTCTCAGCTTGCTTCGTTTTAGTCCTTATTTTCCCATTTTCTCCTCTTCCTTTTCCCCTAAGAAAACCTGAAATTGATTCAAAACATGAGCTCATATTATTTACACCTTTGTACAAGTTTGACAGAAATGTGCACAAGACAACCCACCCTTAACACTACACTACTATCACCTTAATCAGCTCAACATACCTGCTACAACACAAAAAACGACGACAACTGCGGCTGGCCACCCCAGCACCTGAAGCTCAGGGTCGCAGCACACCGAAACACCGACAACTGCTCGACCAAGAGCAAAACGCTCACGAGGGTCGGCTCACCATGTTGACCGAAGTCAGACCCACACAGCGCAAAATCTGTCACCAGAACGAGAACCCAACTGCTCTTCACCAAGGATTTTGACCGAAGTGCTAGCCACCCGGCCCCACCACACTTTAATGCTTGATGACTCGGCACTCGCTCCTTGCCCAGTTTTGAACTCTACACAAACCGCACGTGAAACGGGACTCCACACACAGACCACACGAAACAAAACAGGAGACGGAAGGTTAACCCCCTCTCTCCCCACACTTTTCCTTCCCTGCCTGTGCACGGTAGCACACGCACACCCAATATATGAATGGAACGTACAGGTATCCAACACACCCCCACCATCCTTCCTGAACCCAACTACCACCATATATGGCCCGGTAAGCCTACACCCCATCGTGGAATGATGCTACGAATCGATACAGAGCCGTCGGCGCGTCTGTATGATTCCCACGCTGATCAGATCGGTGACAATGTGTCTATGAACATGTGTGTGTGTGTGTGTGTGCGCGTGTGTGTGTGTGTGTGTGTGTGTGTGTGTGTGTGTGTGTGTGTGTGTTGTGTTGTGTGTTGTGTTGTGATGTGTGTGCGTGTGTGTGTGATTTGTTGTTTTATGGTGTTTGTGTGTGTGTGTGTGCGTTGGGGGGGGGGGGGGGGGTGAGTCTGTGTGTTGTGATGTGTGTGAGTGATGTGTGTGTGTTTGCGTGCGTGTGTGTGTGTGTGCGTGTGTGTGTGTGTGTGTCTTCTGTACAATCTTAGGGCAGATGAAAAAAGCTAATCTCTTTCTGAAAGTCAAAGATCACATCAGGTGAGACATCTCTGTTGTCTCTCTATCTATGTCCCTATCTTCTTTTTTGTCTTTCTTTCTCTTCTCTCTCTCTCTCTCTCTCTCTCTCTCTCTCTCTCTCACCTTTTTTC
>JADBJO010001222.1:312500-315000 GCA_016801955.1 Conus betulinus | reverse complement strand
AGAACTGGAGGCCCAACTCCCTCCTCCTCACCTCCTACGAACCGTCCATGAAGTTCATCCTCAACCGTCAGGGGGAGCTGGATCGTTGAGGCAGTGGAGGCGCTCCCATGGCCAGAAAGGGTCCATGCCAAGAGACGGGCTGCCTTCTTCCTACACACATGGTCGACGCTCTACACGGCACTCTGTGTGACAAGGATGCCTTCGGCAGCCTCGATCATGACTTCATGATCAACGAGCTGACAGCAGCTTGCCATCCTCAGGCCTTTGTGGACATCACGCCGGACATAGACAGTGACTCCACCTTCCAGATGAAGACGGCAGCAGGGCTCACCAGGCCATTCCTGTGTGGGAGAGGCGTCACCCGGGGCTGACCAGGTCCATCCTGTGCGGGAAAGGCGTCACCCAGGGCTTTCCCTGGAGTGTCATTGCTTTCAAACAAGGCATCCACAGGTGGCTCCACTGCATCGAGCACACCTACCCCCCTGGCCTCAACCCCCCCCCCCCCCCTCCCCCTCCTCCCCAATCGAGTACAGAGCTACGTGGACGATGCCTGTGCATCCACCACAAGTGAGGCTGAGATCACACCGCCATGGTGAGACAGAGAGACCAGTTTATGGCGTGGAAACACCGAAAATGAGCAGTCCTGCATGGCAGGAGGTGTGGCAACCGCCGATGTAGGAACGACCCCACTAACGACACGCAGGGGTGTCCATCCATGGTCAGCCTCTGCCCATGTAGGACACAGAACAGGCCTGCACCCACCTGGCCACGACATCAACATCACCACCACAGCCCCACTGCAGCAGGCAGCCGACGTAGCAGAAGATTCTGTTACAGTGTTGAACAAGATTGACTCCTCCCCTCTCCCCACGACAGCCAAACTGGAAGCAACGTCATGGCTTGCTCTAAGCTCACCTTTTATATTTTTCCAATCTGACTTTTTTTTTCAGTAAAGAAGGAAATGGGAGACTGTATTGTGCGCCATGCCCGTGGCTGGGTGAAACTGAACAACTCTTCCACCAGATCCTTCGTAGTCACTCCAAGATCTCAGGGTGGCCTCAGCATCCTCAACCCCTCAGCCCTCTATGGCACCAAGCACCTGTCCTTCGCACTGTCCGTCCTCAACAGCGACGATGAGCAGGTGCGAGAGACGGTGCACTCCCCCCTTACGCTGCATATGCAGAAGAGGAAGGTGGCCCAGGCCCCTACTACAGACAGTGCCTTCGGCGGCGACCAGACCACAGAGGAGGGCAGCTGCCCCAAGACCTCTCGTGTGACGTGGCCGTGGTGTGACTGGGGTGCATTTGAAATTGATGTGAGTGTGTGTGTGTGTGTGTGTGTGTGTGTGTGTGTGTGTGTGTGTGTGTGTGAAGGAGTGATGTGTGAAAAGCGTGGGGATGGAGGTTTTGCACAGACTTTTTGAGGCTGACGATAATGTATATCTCTCCGCCATAGACAGTAAGATGGCATACTCTATGTTGAAAAAGCGAGGTTCTTCCCTTTTTTTTTTTTTTTTTTTTTTTTTTTGTCTGAATGGAAACAGAACTGACAGGGACGCATTGTGAGAAAGGCGACACGAATTGTCCACCGCTTACCTAAACAATGTTAACCTGAATGACATCATTGTTACTTTTGTCTCACGAGGCAGACTGCAGCTACCCACAATGCAATAAATCTGATGGCACTGTACTGCCCTCGTGAGTGCAACAGGCGATGTGCTTAATGCAGTCACCCAACAGAAACAGTCTGCCCATGCGCTTAATGGCTGCACAAAGTACCAAGCTATGTACCAAGCAAGGCACAATAGACTTGTTGAGGTGACTGCTACACGCATCCCTGTTTCTGACTCTCTTCAGGTGATTGAAGACACCTGCCTGACACTGCGCATGTCTGACACTGACTCTGATGTCTTCACCACCATCGCCACCACATCTGACGTCACCATCAGTGACACTGACTCTGATGTCTTCGTCACCATCGCCACCAGACCTGACGTCACCATCATTGACACTGACTCTGATGTCTTTGTCACCATCGCCACCAGACCTGACGTCACTATCATTGACCAGACTCATCGCCAGATCTTCCTTGTGGAGGCGGCAGTGCCCTTCGATGCCTTCATGGATATTTGCCACAGTGCCAAGTTCGACAACTTTTTTTTTTTCCCACTAGGCCTGGAAATCAGCTCTTTTGGGCGTCACCAGCAGGATTGTGGCGCTTGTCTAGGGCAGTGTGGGCAGTGTGCATCGGACGGCGCTGCCAGCTTTGCGCATGACTGGTGTCAGGTGTCAGGTCATACGCCGCGCGGTGGCCAGCAACATACTTCAGTATTAGTGCTATCATCGGATCATTTCGCGTGTGGAAAAGGCGATGTCATGATCTGCAAGTCTAAACAACTAAAATTCCACAATCGGATCTATAGTTCCCCCCCCCCCCCCCCCCCTCCCCCCCCCCCTCTCTCTCTCTCTCTCTCTCTCTCTCTCTCTCTCTCTCTCCTCTC
>JADBJO010001222.1:292500-297500 GCA_016801955.1 Conus betulinus | reverse complement strand
TCTCTCTCTCTCTCTCTCTCTCTCTCTCTCTGTCTCCTCACTCTCTCTCACTATATGTCTGTGTATACTCATGTGTGACACAGAGTGGGGAGAGAGAGAGAGAGAGAGAGAGAGAGAGAGAGAGAGAGAGGAGAGAGAGCAGACAATCTTTCCAGAGACTGACACGATTTATGTCTGGATGAGTAAGTGATGGTTTCCTGATGCCCGATCGACTGACAATCAGTTTTGACTGATGAATTCATTGACAGCATGATTCGATCGTTTATGCCTCAGACCCGCCAGGCCTTCCATATTTTCCCCCAAAAGAACTCTGGATTCCTGCCACTTCCTAACGGCAAACGCTTCCACCATTTTCTGCCAAGTCAGAGACGACAATTCCCAAGTGCAGGCCGCATCCCTCCGCTTGGCCTGTACAAAGGTCCGCAAGTTCTCAGACGAAGCGTTCCTGGCGGACAAAGTGTGGACGATCCAGCTGACGTTCACCCCAAAAGCTCCCCAGGCACAATGGGAGTGTTTGCACCTGCTCCGTGACGACCGAGACTCCCGCCGGGGTCCGTACCCACAAGAAAGCAGAGGTGACGGTGATGGTGATGGAAGGTGGGTCATGGTGGCGACCATAGATGGGGGAAGTGTATGGCGTTCCCGTCGATTCAAAAGTTCATAATAACCGTTTCCCGTATGAAAACAGTACTATTCTTCCCGAAAACCGTGACCGTTACTATTCCCATGTCAGTGATCATCACTGACGATGTTTCCTTCTTCATTACTGTTTTTCTGGTTCCTTCCGACTCGTACGGTCATGTCAAATTCGGATCTCCATGAGCATTGTAATTATAATTCACATAAACAGATGAAACTCACTGTGATCCACGAAAAGAAAAAAAAGAAGAGACTCGTGCACACAGATACTTCTGACTTAATGAAGACAGATAATGATTACTCGTAGGAACAAATTATCCTCGGAAACAGATCAGTGAGAACCATGAAACTGATCATTAGAACTAAAAAAAAACACAGATTACTGAAAGTTGTGGAAGCAAATAATTACTAAGATTTCTTAGAGTAAATAATTAAGACGTATGAAAACAGATAATTTGGATTATGAAAAGACAATTATGACTCAAGAAAGCAATATTCATGAATTATGAAACGTAACCGATAATAAGGACTCATGATAGCAGATAATGGGGGGGCCGGAATAGCTCAATTGGTAGAGCGCTGGACTCGTGATCCTGAGGTTACGGATTCGATTTTCGGTACAGGGGGATTTTTGCCTTGGAGTTAGTATTGGTTCTGACTCCATTCCCCATACAGTCTTTCGAATGAGACTATAAACCGAGGTCCCGTGTGTGAACGCACGCATAACATCTTGCACACACGTAAAATCCCATCACCAACTTTCGGAAGAGAAGGCCAGTTTGGCCATTGGTATGGATGACACGTTACACATAGCATGCACCTGCGTGAGAGATTGAAAGAATGGAGGAAGTAAGAAAACTGAGTGAACGATATTGAACGATATTGACTGGATGACACGGGAAACGACTGAATGAAGCGCCAGCTGGCAGCTCTTCAGTCGGCACTACCCAGGTAGGCAGCCCGTTGTGAAAAACGAGTGTGGATTGTAAAGCGCTTAGAGCTTGGTCTCTAGCCGAGAGTAGGCGCTATATAAGTATTCATTATTATTATATTATATTATTATTATTATGAAGACATGAAATAAGATAGCATGGTCTCATAAAAGCAGGAAATTTGGACTAACAAAAAAAAAAAAGATATTTATGGATCAAGAAAAAGGATAATACAGACTCAAAAAAAATCAGGGCATTTGAACACAGATTATTAGGCCTCATGGAAAAAGGCAATTCTGAAATATAGAAACAGATAACTGGGACTTATGAAAGCGAATTCTCTCTCTCTCTCTCTCTCTCTCTCTCTCTCTCTCTCTCTCTCTCTCTTTATGTGTGTGTGGGGGGGGGGGGGGGGTGTGCGCGCGCCGTGGCGCGCACGTGCGCACGTGTCTCTGTGCGAGAGAGAGAAGAAAGAGAGAGAGAGAGAGAGAGCGTGAGAGCGTGCATGCCCACGTGTCTGTGTGCGTGTGTGAGCGCGTGAGAGAGAGAGAGATGCGAGAGAGCGTAAGTGCATGTTGCTGTTCATTTTTTCAGTACAGTGCCAAACCACGTGCTGTGCCAGTGTGTGATCGCGTGTGTATATGTGTCTATATGCGCGCACGCGTAAGTGCATGTTGCTTTTCAAACTTTTCAGCGTCAGTGCCTCAAACCACCACCCCATCTCCCAGACAACATCAAGGGGAGATAAGTTAGCTACAACCCCATCACCATCTCCCGGACAACACCAAGGGGAGGTAAGGTGGCCACAACCCCCACCACTGTCTCCAGCTCAGGAGGAACAAAGGACACTATTGACGATGAAAGCAACCACGGTCCACCAATCGCCATCATCGCCAGCGCAGCGGGAGGCCTAGTCGTCATCATCATCGTCATAGTCATCGTTGTCGTTGTCTTGAAGCGACGAGGAGGTAAGCTTGTATGAGCGAGGTGGAGACAAGAAACAAATGAACACACGAGCGTTCTGTCAAGTTTGAAATATAGTTATAATGATTATTAATTATTACGGTGACGTCAGCAATGTTATGGTGTGTCTGTTCGTGTATGTGTGTGTGTGCATGTGTGTGTGTGTGTGTGTGTGTGTGTGTGTGTGTGTGTGTGTGTGTGTGTGTGTGTGTGTGTGTGTGTGTTCGAGTGCACGCGCGTGAGGGCAATAAAGAAAGTGCAAGCGCGTAGAACCAGAATAATCAGAAGAAAGGATGAGGATGTTTTATTGAGGGTTAGAAGGGATGAGCTAAGAGAGAGACAGAGAGAGAGCGCATGCGCGCGGTCGAGCACGCTTGAGACAATGAGAGAAACAGACAGACCGACAGAGAGATACAGAGAGACAGAGAGTTTCACATTCTTCTCGTCACTTTCTTTTCTCTTCCCTTCTTTCTATTTTTTCTTCCTTACTTTTTTTCTGTCTCTTTTTTTTTAATTCCCGTCTTTTTTTTTTTTTTTTTTTTTTTTTGCTATCGCTTTTAATTCAACGACGGTCATAACTGAGAGTTAAGAACTGAATGAATGCGTAACTGATACTCCCTTTAAAGGTCGAAATCTTTTCTATCTTTTCTACGTTTCTATTGCTTGGCGTGTGTGTGTGTGTGTGTGTGTGTGTGTGTGTGTGTGTGTGTGTGTGTGTGTGTGTGTGTGTGTGTTCCAGGTGCTCTGCTGAATCATGGCTGGATCGTCTGCTAAGAAATAGCTGGCTATAAGAGTATGAATTTGAAACTCTTTGAATAACGATAGCTATTATATGCATTTTGATTATTTTCCGACGGTTGCTTTGAATTATTAAAGTTTGAATTCTAGGGTTCCGACCATTAAGAGACTCCTCTGGTCAACGGGCAACCAAAACAAATGTGAAAGTTAAAATAACTGAAGGAATGTACCAACCTGATACATGGGTAAGCGACAAGGTTATAGTAATTCATCCATGGGGCTGCTAAATCCAACGAATATAATCAATACAAGTCCAAACACCACATGAACACGACCACAGAAGAACACACACACTGAGTGTCAAAGGTTAGCATGGCAGCTATTGTGATAGACCCAAGATTCGGGGTTTACCTTTGCGTTGAAGAGGGCGATAGGCTATTTTTGCGCATGCGTAAATGAAGTAAACAAAAGATGCTTAAAATAGTACGGCTTTCCGGAGAATTATACCACGTAGGGAAGAAAGGCCTTTACTGTATATGTGAACGATATTACGATGAGGGAAATGGAATAGAAAACATGTTTTTGTATGCTAGTATCAACAGTATTAATATTATGAGTTTTAAAAACACTAATATGTATACCTACTTTTTACGCTCATAAGGAAAACGTACTAAGAAGTATTAATGTATAATTAAGATAGAATTCTGCATGTACATACTGTCATGGAAGAATGTTTGGTTGCAGTCATGGTAAATTTTGTTCTAATTATATAAAATTGATTGACTTTTTGTTGCGTACTCATGTGAATAGCTGATGGCCTCACATTAAAGTCACGAGCCTGTGTGTTTCAGACTTTGAGGAGTACATCAACGACTTGTACGTCAGCTCGGATCAGTGCCTCTCCATCCACCCCCACCCTCACCCCCCAGCAGCGCACGTGCACGATCCAACCAATCAGCGTGCAGCAGCAGCAGCAGCAGTGTCCCCAGCCTCACGTGACGGCGGGAACGCCGTGGATCGGGATCAGGAAACCAGTTTCCGTTCTTCCATTGTGCCCCTCGCCCGCTCCGGACCTGCTGCGTCACGTGATGGTCCCACACCAATCAGAACGCGGGCGCAGGTCAGTTGTATACAGCGTTGGGCGGGTGTGGGGGTCTGTATTCATAAGTTGTTGTGTGTTTCTTTTGAAAATATACATTCATTATGACTGTGTTGTATCTTATCTGAAACACGTCTCGTTAGCGTCATCATGGATTTTTGTTGATGCACAATGATGATGATGATGATGATGATCATCATCATCATCATCATCATCATCCTCATCCTCATCCTCATCCTCATCATCTTTATCATCATCATAACCCTCATCATCGTCATGATCATCATTACCATCATCACCCACATCATCACCATCATCATCATTAGGCCTATCATCATCATCATCACCTCTTCATCATCATCCTCATCATCATCATGTCTGTCTGTTTGTTTACTACAACAGTAAGTGTATTGTTTGTCAGTTGGCCAGTATGGCTTGAGAAAGGTTGAAATAAACCGAAATATTACCATTATCTCATGGGTGTTTTGTGACTTCTATTTTTCATCTTTCTGTTTGTTTGTCTGTCTGTCTGTCTCTCTCTCTCTCTCTCTCTCTCTCTCTCTGTCTCTGCTCTCTCTCTCTCTCTCTCTCTCTCTCTCTCTCTCTCTCTCTCTCTCTCTCTCTCTCTC
>JADBJO010001222.1:287500-290000 GCA_016801955.1 Conus betulinus | reverse complement strand
GTACAGAGACCTGCTTGTGTCTTAATTGTATGAGAGTTTCCTGTCTTCCAGCGGAAAGTGTACAGAGACCTACTGTGTGTCTTAATTGTACGGAGAGTTTTCCTGTCTTCCAGCGGAAAGTGTACAGAGACCTACTTGTGTCTTAATTGTACGGAGAGCTTTCCTTGTCTTCCAGCGGAAAGTATACAGAGACCTGCTTGTGTCTTAATTGTATGGAGAGCTTTCTTGTCTTCCAGCGGAAAGTGTACAGAGACCTGCTTGTGTCTTAATTGTATCGAGAGCTTTCTTGTCTTCCAGCGGAAAGTGTACAGAGACCTGCTTGTGTCTCTAATTGTATGGAGAGCTTTCCTGTCTTCCAAAACAATGCAAACACAGGCCTACTTGTGTCTGAATTGTACGGTAGAGATATCCTGTCTGCCATTAAACAGTATACAGAGGCCTGTTTTGTGTCTGAACTCTATGCTGGGCTTTTTCTTTCTTCCAATTCACAGTCCACAGACGCCTTCTTGTGTTTTAATTCTTCTCAAAGACTTTCACGAAAAAAAAAAACAAAGAAAAAAAAAAGAAAAGAAGGAAAATATGATGATACCGAATAAATAGTTTGAAAAGTGCCAATCCTTGCATGTGAAGACTTCAAACATGTTCTTTTGCGGTGAAAGATGGAGTGCTTTACAGAGATTTCAGAGATCATAGTATTGTTACTCATCAGCTTGTTGTAACCCCACTCGCTGAGAGAATTCATGAGGAAGGTGTCACATGATGCCCTCATGCCAGGACATGTTTTATTTTCGCAAGACTCTAACAAGAGTGTGTCCTCTATTGTCACTGGCCAAGTGTTCAGTCAAATGTTTCTAGCTATTGTCGCCCTTGTGAGATTTGTCAAACGATGCTTCCGAAGGGGAGACTACCCTGTGCTCGCCCCCGAGAAAATGGCTGCGATCAGTGAGCCCTATTAAAGAAACCACTGTCATTGTTGGTGCCATTGTCTACCGCCCCCCCCCCCCCCCCCCCCCCCCCCCGCTAATCCCCCCCCCCGGGTCTCCCCCCCCCCCCCCCCCCCCCCCCCTCACCTTTTTTCCCAACCTCAACCCAACCTTTCGTCCTCTGTTCATAACTATTTTATTATTTTATGTACTTACCATTGTTGATGTGGCGAGTCCCTTACCCCGAATCTTTTGGGAAAAAAATCGAATATTTCGTATCACTGTGGGTGCGAACTTTGAAAGAAAATAATGTTTTGATCTGAGAGGACCTTTTGGGATGTGTTTTCCTTTTGAAATATGTCAATATGATTTTGTGAAGACAAAGTCGAAAGAATCTGTATGTAAATAATGTGTAAGTTTATTTATTAATCGAAAAGGGAAAGTCTCTCGTTTATTTGTTTTCTGTTTTTGTTTTTGGTTTTTTGGGGTTTTTTTTTTTTGTCGACATGTTTGTTGTCGACGTTACGTGAGCGCGAGTCTGACACTTGTGTCTCAGCACTGTTGACTGGGTTTTTTTTTTTTTTTTTTTTTTTTTTTTTTTTTTTTTTTTTTTTTTTTTTTTTTTTTTTTTTCTCTCCCACGCGTAAGTATACAATGCCCTGCATGTGTCTTATTCTGTGGAGGTCTGCCCTGTCTCCAAAGCCAAGATGTAGGGAGACCAACGCGTGTCTTGATTCAGCACAGAGCTTTCCTGTCTCCACAGCCACACGGCAGGTTGTCGTTCACAAGGTCTTTCGTGGCAGACCTGTTTAAAAACATAGAAGAAGAAAGAGGAGAAGGAGAAGAAGAAGAAATGAAAGAAGAAGAAGAAGAAGAAGAAGAAGAGGCCTGCCTGATAGTGTGTGCTGTGTGTGCTTCAAATTGTGTACGACATAAGCTGTCCGTTGATTTCACGGCATCGCCGTTCTAACACTACTACCGTTGTCATAGACATCGTCGTCACTGTCGTCGCCATCATCATCGCCGGCAACATCGGCATCGTCGTCATCGTCTTCGTCGTTTACTTCAGTCTTCATGCTGCCGACGCCTGTTTTGAAAAGAACTCACTGTGTGCTTGGAGGACGCAGGATTACTTAAGCATGAACAGAACGTGGAAGAACAGAAGTAACAGTATTCAAAGTCTGGCTGAATCAGGGCACAAGTCATGTAATTACCTTCCCTTGTTACCGCCCCTGTTTAGCTCTCTTTTTCCCTTTTCCCTTAAACACACACCACACACAGACACACACACACACACACACACACACACACACACACACACACACACACACACACACACACACAAACAGACAGACACACATCCCTTTCCCTCTCTCTCTCTCTCTCTCTCTCTCTCTCTCTCTCTCTCTCTCTCTCTCTCTCAGGCGTATATGGGTGCGTGAGTGTTAGTGCATGTTTGTGTGGTATGACTATGGTGTTAGTGCATGTTTGTGTGGTATGACTATGGGTGTGAGTGTATATATTAATATTATCAACATTTTAGAATTTACATGTGAACGCTTTTTAATATTGTTGAA
>JADBJO010001222.1:262500-265000 GCA_016801955.1 Conus betulinus | reverse complement strand
TAACATTTGAAATATGTATTCCTAATTTTGTGTTCTCATTTCATTCATCCTCCTTCCGTCCCCTGTCCCCCCTCCACACACACACACCTACCTTCTCTCTCTCTCTCTCTCTCTCTCTCTCTCTCTCTCTCTCTCTCTCTCTCTCTCTCTCTCTCTCTCTCTCTTTCATTTGAATCCTTGCCAAGTCATTAATATAATGACGGAAAAAATGTCAGCCTGCACTGGAGTTTCAAAACGGAGTGACTGAGGGCAGAAAATGTAGCAAAATTAGAAAGAGAGGAGGTTAGTTACCGTCATGGACATAGACAAACAATTAAAGTACAGGACAAGTCACAATGCAGCTTATACTCTTGTGTCTCCTTCAGGCAAAAAACTAATAAACATTTAGGACAGTGAAAACGAAGAACGAGAAACCACGTATCTTCTCATATTCGGCACACGACCAAAATGGACTTGTTTTCCCCCCACTACCAGATTGTTCACCACGACTTTATGGAAAAGTGAGAGGGAAGACAAGATCGGAGTGGGGCGGGGAGGGGAAGGGGGGGGGGGGGGGGGGGGGCTATCAATGACAGATATCAATGACATCCATTGATGATTTCGAGAGTGGACCATCCATTGATGATTTCGATATAAACTTGGGGGGGGGGGGGGGGGGGGGGGGGGGGGGGGGGGGGGGGGGTCAGTCACCTTTAGGGCTCGTCACTCTGTGTGTACCACTGATGGATGTCTCAACAGGATCTGTCAGACAAGATGACGGAGCTGTTGGATCGTGTGTCTGCTCCTTAATCGTTCATCAGTATGAGATTCAGTATTCGTTATGCACGTACACTCGCACGAATGCACAAAACACACAAATGCATATTACAAGACATGACGTGTGCTTCTCACGTACACACACATTCTCTCTCTCTCTCTCTCTCTCTCTCTCTCTCTCTCTCTCTCTCTCTCTCTCTCTCACACACACACACACACACACACACACACACACACACACACACACACACACACACACACACACACACCGTCAGCACAGAACAAACCACAACTCCCTGAATACAAGGCGTACAGAACAAACCAACAAAATTCCCTGAAAGCAAGGCGCACAGACCAAACCACGACATTTCCCTCAAGGCAAGGCGCACAGAACAAACCAACAAAATTCCCTGAAGGCAAAGCGCACAGAAACAAACCAACAAAATTCCCTGAAAGCAAGGCGCACAGACCAAACCACGACATTTCCCTCAAGGCAAGGTGCACAGAACAAACCAACAAAATTCCCTGAAGGCAAGGCGCACAGACCAAACCACGACATTTCCCTCAAGGCAAGGCGCACAGAAAAGAAACCAACAAAAATCCCTGAAGGCAAGCCGCACAGAACAAACCACGACATTTCCCTCAAGGCAAGGCGCACAGAACAAACCAAGAAAAATTCCCTTTTAAAGCTGTTCACCAAATGAAGGCAAGACATGCACAGAACAAACTCGGAACAACTCCCTAAGGCTATTCATCCCAGACAAATTCAGCAATGCACAAAGAACAAACCATGAAAATGTGCTGAAGGTCAAAAAAAAAAAAAAAAAAAAAAGGCAAGGCACGCAGAACAAAGACCGAAAACCCTTAAGCTATTCACCAAAATGAAGGCAAGGCACGCAGAACAAACACAGAAAACCCTGAATCTATTCACCAAAATGAAGGCAAGGCACGCAGAACAAACACAGAAAACCCTGAATCTATTCACCAAAATGAAGGCAAGGCACGCAGAACAAAGACAGAAAACCCTTAAGCTATTCACCAAAATGAAGGCAAGGCACGCAGAACAAACACAGAAAACCCCTGAATCTCTTCACCATATAAAGGCAAGGCGCGCAGGACAAACTACTAAAATCCTCCTGAAGTTAATGAAGTCGAAGGCACGCAGAACAAACCACGAAAAATCCACTGACGCTATTCACCTAGAGAAAGCAAGACGCGCTGAACGAGCTACGAAAATTCCCTGAAGCTTTTCACCGGGCACACACGACGGCAATCCATGCAGGACAAAGAAAGAAATTTCTCTAAACCTCAGTCACACAGTGCAACTGCTCGCAAGCTAAAAAAAAAAAATTTTTTTTTTTTTTTAAAATCGCTCAAACTATTCAGCCAGCAGATACAATGCCAAGGTTCGCAGGACGGACAAGGAAATTTCTCTTCTTCACACTTCCTTTTTCCCTCAGGAGTTTCCTAGTTCGTTTCGGGAGCCTGTTCTCTGTGTATTGTTCTGGGTTTTAGCCGAGTCAAAGGCTCATCAGAAGCATTGTTAAGTAGGGAGCTGTGGGTGTTCAATCGTTTCCTTATAGGAACGGAATGTATCTTCCTAATGTTTCGTCATGGGAGGAGGTGTTTTGTTGGTTTTCCCCCTTGTTCATCATTTACTGTTACCGTGCTGTATTTCTGTAACAAACCCTTTCACCATCACCACCCACCACACACCTACCCGTTTCCCGTTTCCCTCCGACAC
>JADBJO010001222.1:190000-257500 GCA_016801955.1 Conus betulinus | reverse complement strand
TGTGTGTGTGTGTGTGTGTGTGTGTGTGTGTGTCTGTGCGCGCGTGAGTGCGTGCGCCGCGCGGCGCGGGTGTGTGTGTGTGTGTGTGTGTGTGTGTGTGTGTGTGTGTGGTGTGTGCGTGCGCGCGTGAGTGCGTGCGCAGCGAGCGGGGGTGTGTGGTGTGTGTGTGTGTGTGTGTGTGTGTGTGTGTGTGTGGTGTGTGTGTGTACGTGCGTGCGTGCGTGTGCGTGTGTGCGTGTGCGTGAGAGCTAGAGAGAGAGGGGTGTGTGTGTGTGTGTGTGGGTGTGTGCGTGGGTGTGTGTGTGTGTGTGGTGTGTGTGGTGTGTGTGTGTGTGTGTGTGTACTCTGTGTGTCTGTGTCTGTAGTCTCTTTCCCTAAACGAGAGTAAATTCCCCCGGCCCCTCACTCCCTCGTTTACTTTCTCTCCGAACTGTTTATACTGTAAACCCTTCCCCCCACTCCCCCTCGCCCCCCCCCCCCCCCCCCCCCCCCCCCCAGTTCCCAACGCCACCTCTTCCACTGCCACCCTCTTTTCCTGCCACGCGCACCGCATTGATTCTATGTGAGACTCGGGGGGAGGGGGGGGGGGGGGGGGGGGGGGATATTTTTCATTGTCATCGCATACACGGTTCAAAAACCGGCTTGCGTGCCCTGGACTCGTTTAGCTTGATGATTACGGGTCCGTAGAGTAGGCGAGAGATCGACTAACAAAAGAGACAAGAGTGGAGGGGCGGGGGTGTGGTGGAGGGGGGGACGAGGGGAGGGTTTAGGGTAGGACACGGGGGACAGAATGGGAGTTGGGAGGGGAATGGGGGGGGGGGGGGGGGAGGGGGGGGAGGGTGGATGAGAGAGAGTTTCAGTTGGTGATTAGAAAAAAAGCTGACCTGAAAGAGCCTTTCGATGCCTGGGGGAAGAGAGGGTGGAGTGTGGGGTTGGGGACGGGGGAACGGGAGGGAGAGAAGCGAGATGAAGAGGTGTGTGTGTGTGTGTGTGTGGTGTGTGTGTGGGTGTGTGTGTGTGTGCGTGTGAGACAGAGAGAGACAGACGGAGAGAGAGAGAGAGAGAGAGAGAGAGAGAGACAGGAGAGACAGACAGAGAGAGAGACAGAGAGACAGGAGGAGAGAGATGACCATGAAAATGTGGTATTCATGTAAAGGCCATGCCCCCCTCATCAAGGGGGTAAGTAAACAAAAAGATATACAACTAGGGACGTCGAGACGAGGAGAGGGAGAAGGGGGATGACGCGGAGAGGGCAGAGAGAGAGAGGGGGAGACTCGCAGAGGGGGGGGCGGGGACTATGGAGAAGGGCGGGGAGAGGGGGGGTGGATGGGGGGAGGTGGCGAGGGGAGAGAGGGGGGAGGGGGGAGAGAGAGGAGGGGGTGAGAGAGGAGAGAGTGGGAGGGGAGGAAAGGGAGAGAGACGGGGAGGAGTGAGATAGAGTGGGGAGGGGAAAAGGAGGGCGGAGGGGAGGAGGGGGGGGGGGGGGGGGGGGGAGGGGGAGAGGTGAGAGAGACGGTAGTTTGGACCTTCATTAGAAAGGGACGAAGGGGGGAGGGAGGGATGAAAGAGGGGGGAAGAGCGGGGGAGGGGAGGGGGAGGGGTGGGTGGGACGGGAGAAGGAGAGGGTAGAGAGGGAGGAAGAGCGAAGATGGAGAAAAGAAGAGGAGGAGGGAAACGATGCAGGGAGGAGGGAGGGAGAGAGAGAGAGGAGGAATGTGAGAGGAGGTCATGGCTGAGAGAGAAGGGAGAAAGACAGACGAGAGAGGAGGCGAGAGAGAGGACTGAGAGGGAGAGTGAGAGCGGAGGGGAGAGGGGGTAGGGAAGGTGAGGAAGAGAGAGACCGAGAAGAGAGAGGGAGAAAAGGAGCAGAAGAGAGGCGAAGGAGGAGAGAGGAACGGAGAGGAGGGAGGAGGGGAGAGGAGAGGCCGGAGGGAGAGAGGGGAGAGAAGGGGGGGGAGTGGAGGGAGAGAGGGGAGAGGAGGCGATGGAGGAGTGTGGAGTGAGGAGGCGAGAGAGACGAGGGGGGAGGATGGAGTGGAGGGGGGAGGGGGTAGAGGGCGATGAGAGAGAGAGGGGGGAAAAGAGGGGAGGGAGGAGAGAGGAGAAAAGAGAGGAAGAGGGGGAGACGGGAGAGAGAGAGGGAGAAGAGAGAACCAGGGGGGAGAAGAAGAGGAGGAGAGGGAGAGAGGGAGGAGAGAGGAAGAGGAAGAGAGAGGGAGGGGAGGACGGTAGAGGAGAGAGGGAGAACAGAGAGTGAAGAGAGAGGACAGGGAGTTGCAGGAGGGGGGAGAGCGGAGGAGAGAGAGGGAGAATGGAGAGAGGAGAAGAGAGAGAGAGCAGACAGACGAGAGAGAGAGGGAGAGGAGAGAGGAGAGAGGAGGAAGAGGATGAAGGATGGTGAGAGCGAGGAGAGACAGAGAGGAGGAGAGAGAGGAGAGGAGAGAGAGGGAGAAGAGAGGAGAGAGGAGGGCAGGAGAGAGTGGAGGAATGCGTGGAGAGTGAGGAGGAAGGACCAGGTGAAAGAGAAGGAAGGGGAGAAGAGGGAGAGAGGGGGAGGAGGAAGAGAGGGGAAAGAGAGGAGAGAGAGGGATGAGAAGGCGGAGATTGAGGAGAGAGAGGGAGAGAGGAGAGAAGAGGAGAGGAGGAGAAGGGGAGGGGATGGAACACGAGGAACAGGGAAGAGAGGACACACAGCGAAAGAAAGCGACCAGAGAGAGTGAGGGAGAGAGAATGAGAGAGACGAGGAGAGGAGAGAGAGAGGGAGGGAGAGGGAGGAGTGGAGAGAGGAGGAGAGAGGGATGCCAGGAGAGAGTGGGGGCGGGAGAGAGAGAGGAGATTGTGAGCGGGAGGATGAGAGGAGGAGGAGATGAGAGGAGAGGGGAGGATGGGAGGGAGGAGCGAGAGAGAGAGAAGAGGGAGGAGGAGAGAGGGAGGAGAGAGAGAAGAGGGAAGCGAGGAGAGGAAGAGGAGGAGAGAGAAAGGAAAGGAGAGGAGGACGAGGAGAGGAGAGCGAGAGGAGAGGGAGGGGAGAGGGGAGAGTGGAGATCGGAGGGAGAGTGAGGAGGGAGAGAGGAGGAGAGAGAGGAGGGAGGAGAAGAGACCGAGGGTGAGAGACTGAGCAGAGAGGGAGGCAGAGGGAGGGGAGAGAAGCAGAGAAGGAGATGAGAGGAGAGAGGGGAGAGGAGAGAGGAGAGAGAGATGGGAGGAGGGAGAGAGGAGAGGGAGGAGAGAGAGGAGGGAAGAGGAGGAGAGAGGAGAGGAGGAGGACGGGAGGGGGGGAGAGAGAGAGAGAGAGAGAGAGAGGAGAGAGGAACACGCACATGCACACACAGCGCCACGAGAGGAGGAGGGAGAGAGAGAGAGGAGATGAGGAGAGAGAGACACGCACACACACGCAGCGCACGACCAGACAGCCAGACAGACGAGAGAGGAGAGAGAGAGAGAGAGAGAGGAGAGAGAGAGAGGACAGGGAGGAGAGGGAGGAGCGAGAGGGAGAGAGAGAACACGCACAGGAGGGACAGCGGAGAGAGAGAGAGAGAGGGAGCGAGAAGGAGACGAACATGCATGCAGCGAGACGACCAGACCACAGCAGCGGATTGACGAATCTGCGACTTTTATGTTCCAATCAGGGGATGTACAAGAGAAGGACTTTTTTTTCCTCAACGTACTCCGTGACAGGTTGAAAACACTTTTACCTGCCCCCCCCCCCCCCCCCCCCCTCTCTCCCCATTCCAACCTCTCAGTGAAACGATCTATGCGTGATGCCGTCAATCAGCGAAAATGTGTTAAATTGTCAAAAGTATGACAGGACCAAGAAACCGGTGTAACAGCCCGTTCTTACTCCCCTCTGGAACTTACCCTGGGGTAAGTCTGGGCTAGCCTGCTTAATTTACCCCCGGGGGTCATTCTAGGACTAGCTAGAACTTACCCCCCCCCCCCCCCCCCGGTTGGAACTTAGCCCCACCCCCACAACCCACCCCGGGGGGGGGGGGGGGGGGGGGGGGGGGGGGGGGTTAGGGTCTCTTGAGTACCTGTGTACCTTACCTTGTACAGGATCAGGATCAGGGGCGTTGTATCAAAAACAACTTAGCCTATTTTGGCTTTGTACGCCCCTTCTGTATGTATATATCTTTTTTTTTTCGTGACCGTTGGTCCAGTCATAGGCTAGCTCAGTCCTATTATCCATCCAATTCATATCTAATTTTAGTTAATAATTCATGTTTATCTACGAGGTTCTTAAAAACATCAACACTAGGTGCGCGTTTGATGTTAACTGTTAGTTCATTCCAAAAACTGGTTACTCTATTAGTGAAAGAGCCGTTCGATGGCGGTGGCTGTTAATGTTGTCTTCCTTTATTGTAGTTGCTGGTGTTGCTTGCGTCTTCCTCTGGGGCGGGTTGGAACCAGTCGTCACAAGGCTTTCAAAGTGTTGTCGACTGACTCACTAAATCAGTTCCCCGTGACGAGGCATAGCAGCGAACACGAAGGGAGAGGTGGCAGCTCTCCTTTCGGGGGCACTGATGTGAGAAGTCAGCGTCTGGCGGGGGCAGCGAACCTTCCAGCCCGCACAGGTGACGGCGGGTCTAGGATATGTCGCCGGGGGACGACCCCAAAGAGATGCGGGGCGGTCGGCGATGGAGCGCTGCCTGACTGAGATTACCGTGGCCTGGGATATACCGTGCTTTTCGGGGCAGGGCATGGTGGGCACCCCTCTCGGGGCTGGGCCGAAAAATTGCCCTCTCGGCTGTAACCTGCGTGGACAACAGACGGAACTCGTGCAGCGCTCCAGCGACTTTCGTCCTGCTCGCTCTTTGAGGCTGCCTCGCGCGGCACAGGACCATCGTCACCCGACGTCACAAAACTTATGACGTGCATCAGCCCCAGAGAGAAGATTCATGGAGTCCAGGATCATCTCTCGCCTTGGCACCACAATCCCTGATGGACTCAACTCCCACCTCTGACTTTTTTTTTAGTTTGAATCATTCCAGCTCTTTACCTTTCCCCCCGACCTCTCCTCCATCCCTTTCTCTCTATACCACCTCCCCCAATGTTCCCATCCCACCTTATTCATATTCACACCCCATGTACACATATAGCATATTTATAACATCACATGTAGAGCATTATATATATAGATATATATATATATATATATATATATATATATATATATATATATATATACCCAAACACCATCTCCACCATCCAGGTATGCATACTCATAGGCACATACACAGGTGAACAATCCATATGCATCTAGAAAAACAAATAAATATGTATAGGAAATGACGTTGAAAACATATACCTAAACGGACGATGACGCGCTTAAAGGCTGTGTGTGTGTGTGTGTGTGTGTGTGTGTGTGTGTGTGTGTGTGTGTGTGTGTGTGCATGCGCGACCGAAACGTTGTCGATATTTGTTCTGTCTTCCATCCACAGTGCCATAACACGTTGCGACATCCGAGCACGAGCACGGCGGACGCGGTGTCTGCTTAGGTCAGGAAGATCTTTCAGGTGAACACCTTCAACATGATGGAGATTAGATCTACTTCACACATGTAGGAGCGGGAAAAAAAAAAGGAGACAAAATGATATGAACAACGACGCAAAGGAGATAACATAAAATGAACTACGACACAAAAACAGAACCAATGACAGAGACAGTTATCTAAAGGAGAAGACGGAATGTGCGCCTACGTCTGTGAAGCTGCTGGGCTGCACGCATTTCGGGCCCCGTATAAAAAAAGATGGTGCTCAAGCACTTACAACACACACAGCCGCGGCCAAGTATGACCCACAGCAAAAATTTTGCCCCGAGCCATAGGCCTACCCAGACCCACAAAGCGCCCTACTCTACCAAATAAGCGAAAACAATATTTGGGAGGGCGTGGAGACGGGCGGAAGTTGTTTCTTTTCTTCTCTCTTTTTCCCCCCCTTCTTTTTTTCCCCCCTTTAACTTTTTTAAATTTTTTTTTTATTTTAAGATTTGATGTTTGAACGGCTGAGCAGAAGATGCAGATTCTGCCTTCTTTATGTTCTTTGTTTTTCACTCCGCCCACCCACCCACTCCCTTTTTTTTTTTCTTAACACGTATATTGGTAAGTTTTTTTTAAAAAGGAAAGATACTATTCCGCAAACAGGTAACTGTATAGGCTAGATCCCTGTAATTTGTTTTGTCCGCGGAAATAATATCTTTCCTTTTTGAAAATTTGCTTCAATTTTCGTCTACAGTCGCCTCGCTTTGAAACTAGGCCTAACAGAAAGTCTGGACCAAACATGGATCTAGCACGGCAGGGGGAAATACCCGCCGAAGACTACGCATGCTAAATAATATTCAGTGGTAGAGCTTTCGAAACGTTGCGGATTTATGCAACGCCTAAAGCCTATGGTCCACCACGCAGTGTGAGCCAGACTGATACTACAAACCTCCGATAGCAGAACACTCACAGCCACCCGTTTGACTGATATCAGTTCAGTAAATCGAGCCTATTTTGGCTTTTTTTTTTTTTTTTTTTCTTCTTCTTCTTTCTCATCAGTCACACTCTTACGGTCCTCCTCTCCACCCACTGTTCCGCCCTTCCTGCTCGTTGCAGTGGTTCTCACCCCTTTCTCGGCTGTGTCGACAAACCTTGTAAGGCCGCGAACTGAAACCTGCGCTTGAAAATAAAGTCCGTGTCACCAGGAAGAGACGGGTTTTTTTCTTGTGAACTGATAAAAGGACATGAAACTATTTTGATCGACACAGAAAGAGCGTGTTACGTTAGTGCACTAAAGACCATGGTACAATGCTGGACCTGTGATTCTCAGCCTCTTCGGCCAGCTCGATCCACACGACAGTTCGTGTCCCCCGAAGTTCCTGCCCCGCGTGTAGGAATCTGCAACGAATTAGGTCATTGCAGGTGTAGCCGCTTCGTGCATAGGAAACGCCATTTCGAAATTTGAGGACAACAGTTTGATTGAATTTGTTTCGACTGATCACGATGGTTTTGAGAAAGGCATTGTGCCTGGCGCTTATGTTCTGTGTAATTTGGAGACGTAAGTTGTTTCTTTTTTTTTTTTGTGTGTGTGTGTGGTTGTATTCTATGAATCATTTGCGAAAGTAATAATTGTGGTGGTATTGGGGGGTAGGCGCAGAAGGTGTGTGTGTGTGTGTGTGTGAACAAGAATTTAGGGCAATTGCGGTTCGTCAGGTAGTTTACATGTAGGGAAAGCGCCGTAGCCAGGTAATGAAACACCTTTGCTGCAGAATCATAGCAAAGAGCGATTAAATTTTCACGTCCTCGTCCTCAAGGTAATAGGTCCAACACAGTTTGCTTGCTGGAAGTGGACGGGGTTTATGGAAGGTGGGAAGTTTTCTCAGTTGATACCTGTTCTTACACGGTCCCCGGAAAACCCGGAAGTGGAGGGACATTTTTCTCAACAATGTCGAATGGTTCAGTACGTTTTCAGTGTTTAATTTCAAACAGTACAAACACATATTGCTGCACTGACATTACAGAAATCCCCAATTTAAATAAATATGATTAGACACACCCCCCCCCCCCCCCCCAAAGCAATCGTACATTAAGACAGGCAAAGTTTATTACAGCGGAGATTTTCTCGTTTTCTCTCATGAATGTAGATGGAGACTGACTCTCTCTCTCTGAGTCTCTCTCTCTCTCTCGCTCTCTCTCTCTCTCTCTGAGTCTCTCTCTCTCTCCTGACTCTCTCTCTCTCTCTCTCTGACTCTCTCTCTCTCTCTCTCTCTCTCTCTCTCTCTCTCTCTCTCTCTCTCTCTCTCTCTCTCTCACACACATACATGAAGCATATATGAACCAGAGCATAAAAGGCATGGAAGATTTATTTTGAAGTCTGTTATTTCAGTTTTTTTTAAAAGGTATGTAATCGGATTTCAGGTAAAAACAAAGGCCAGTGAAAACTTTAATGTATACATTTCAAGACATTTTTGTGATTGTTTACTTCATAATCATAATTGAAAGATAAAAGTTTAAAACATACTCAGTTTATAACCATGGTTAACTTAGTGAATAGTCAGTGGTCTATTGCCTTTAGGGGTGTAATGAAAAAAAAAAAATTTTCAGCTTAAAAAGAAGGCGGGAGGGGGTGTGTGTGTGTGAGAATTTAATTGTTGATTAATTAATGAAAGTAAATTGCGTTCCATCTAGCACCATGCATATTAGATGTTACTTTCTTTTAAAAGGAAAACTAGAAACTTGGACACTCCCAAAAGTATTCATGAAAATGCATTTGAAAGAGTATTCAGCCAGTCCACCAAAGTGCGTCTCTTTCAGCCATCATCAACAGAAAAGCGCTGCTCATTCTTTGCAAAGCATGCTTTGTTAGGGTAAACAAGAGAGAGCACCTTAACCCTTTGCCTCCCACGACTTCATTGTTTTTTTTTTTGTTTTTTTTTTTTAAACCGTTTCAGTTTCAGTTTGTCATGTTAATGTTAGTCTGTAAGCTGTAATGTTTGGAGTTCTGGTTTGGGTTTGTTACATACTCAAGTCAGTTCTCTGCAATATCACATAAAAAACTTATTCCTGACTTGCTTGTGTTCCTGGTTCTCCGTCTTCTCCCCATGATCCCCGAGCTGTGGGTACATCCACGTTTGTGAATAAAAGGCTTAACACATGATTTTTTTTTTTTTTTTAAATCAAGGCTGACAAAACATCTGCAACCCCCCCACCTTCCACCTTCTCCCCTCATGAAATATACACATTATCAAAAATGTCTTCAGGGAGACATCAGTTCCTCCAGATGAAAGGTGTTTTTTTCCTCATGCCAAAGGTTTGTTTAGCATCTGAAGCATGGGTCTGCATTGAACATACTTTACTCTAGAAAGTTAAACTAAAAAAAAAAAAAACAAAAAAAAAAAAAAGAGCAGGGAGTGTGTGATTGTGTTTACTCAACAGGAATCGGCATCATTTCATTCATTTCACAGATCAGTCAGTGTATCAATCAAAACAAGCAAATTTCACTCAGGGGTGCAGAAAGCTTCTTCTAAGTTTAGAGATTGGAAGCTCCATGAAGGGTCTTGTTTGCATTTGAGAAATACACATCACAATTTTTTTTACAGATTTTTTTTTTCTTTTTACCAAATTCATAACATTACTTTTTCATGTTCTGACAGAACACATGAATAGACTTTACAAGTTACCACTTTTTTAATGATTCTAAGTTGTAGTGGAAGTCCAGGTGTAAAGTAGAGTAGAGAAATTTAAGTGAAAGAAAATATCAAGTGGCAGTTTGAAGAGAAACGGCCAATATTTGTCTGGAACTACATGGGGGAGGGGGGGGGGGGGCTACACTACAGATGCTTGACCCCAGACTTCATCTGATGTTGTCATTCTCTTCTTGTCTGGTCCAGAAGGTAAGACTATGTGGAACAAAATGCAGAGGCCCAGAAGAAAAGACATCAATCCCGAGACATTGTAGCAGGATCCCACAATAGGTGTTAAAATTGTTACTGCATTCGTCACTGTCATGGATCAAGTGAGTCAACAGATTGAGCAGATCCCATACTGGTGGGCTTTTTCCAGGAGCCATGGCTGGTCACACTTTTGAGGGGTTTGGGCATGGCATCAGTGTAGAACTCGATGAGTTCTAGAGGATCTGCTGGCTACAGGCAGGTGGACTGGATACTGGTGTCAAGTGAGATGTAGTGGATCACTAGATGACGGGTACTGGCGCTAGTACCTTTGGGGATTTGGACTGGATACTGGAGTCAAGTGAGATGTAGTGGATCGCTCAATGACAGGTACTGGTGATATTACCTCTGGGGATTTTTAGGTGTTGGGGAATGTGTGAGATGGCACACCTCTGGAACCATCGTCACCTGTGCTTCCAGTAGTGGGGAACCTGGAAGTGCCACCACTAGGTGGTCAACACACATACAGGATGATTTTGTTGTTGATGCCACATACTGTGCCATAATGTCAGGTACCCATTTCTTCAAACCCTTGAACTGATATGGCCCTTTGCAGTCGGCTGGGCTATAAGCAACATTACCTTGCCTTACCTTGAACTGCCCAACCACGGCATGATCTCCATGCTTGAGTGTTCGCAACTGCTTGGAGTTTTGGTCATGTTACTGCATCTGCTTCTGGTGAATCATTGCTTCTTGGCCAGGCCTCAACAATGCAACCATGTCCTCGGGGGCACTGCAGGTGCAGGGTGTGATGTAGTTTGATGACTCAGGAGCAGGCTGGCAAGCTGATGGTCTGTGCTGAGTCCTGAAGGAAGCTTGACATGCTTCTTTAGAACTTGGGCCATTTTTTTCTGCTGCAACAGCAATAACACTGAAATTGATATTTAATACTTTAAGGCACGTGTGGTTTTACACGTCGCAAACATTGTTCGAATTGCATTCACATGCCACTTGTTCAAAAAGTACTGTGTTAAAGACAATGTGATTTTCTCACAAACTCGAGTCACGTTAGTGGACTATTGGGTACTTCCATGTGTTAGTTTAATACAAAATTTCAGACTTACGTATTGCATCCATATTTCAGTTAGAATAAGACTTGCACAGGCTTATTTATGCCATGAGCACGTTTTCTTCTTGTGGTTCACATGATCATGATGGCATGGTCTGCCGAGTTGCCACTTCTCAGTTCAACAGTCGTGAGGGATGCCACTGAAAAAATCCTTATCTGGCAATTCTGTGCTGCTGATGATAATTACTCTTTTCTGTCCTCTGTGACTCTAGCATTGCTTTTATTTTTGTTCTTGTTTTTCTTTGTTTGTTTTTTTTTTACCGTTTTTTGTTGTGATCTTTCTCAGTCATCCATTTATCTGTTTCCATACTGTTCGAACCTAATGTCATTGAAGTTCAGAAGGTGTTTATTCACTGACTCTGCACTTATTTTTTTTGAAACAGTTGCAGTATCAAGAACACCTCAAAGCTAAAAGTTCTCAAAGTTATACGACCAGACTATAGTGAACAGTAACAAGAATAGACAACCAGAGTGTACACTATTAGTATTACGAATACAATTCAACTGAGGTAAATTATAACAGTAGCCTCTTACTAGTCTTAGTCTTACCAGAGCATATAATTAAAACTTTTTATACTCAGTGATACTGATAGCATATGTCGGTGATGAGTGATTTGCAGTAGAGATATGATCCAGATGTTTCTTTTGCATTTGCCTCAGCTGACTTTTAAATTTTGCAGTTCTCTTACACATGCAAAATATAACAGAGGTCTTGAAGGGTTAGGGAAATTCTGAAGTTGATCAAAGGAATTCTTTGAATCATGCTAACTGACCGAAACGTAGCACTGTTTTAAAATCAGCATTGGTATCGATCTTATCACTGTCTACAAGACAAAGCATACACACACACACACACACACACACACACACACACACACACACACACACACATTCCAAATTTTTCTGAAATTTTGTTTGACATATATATAACTTATAAGGCTTGAGGGTTGTTTGGAAAAGGGTTGATGAAATTTTGAAGAACAAAGCCAAAATGATGCTTACAAATTTTGTCACTTCTGAGTTCTGTCAGAAGTAAAATCTAGTGGACAATAAGTTTTCAAGATCTGTTTAGATGATTTGAAGTGATAAGATTAGAAAAGAAATTTTCTTTCAAAACCAGAATAGCCATCTCCTCCACCCCTCCATCAATCTCCCTTCCTACCCTGGCTCCAGAATGCAGACTCTAGACAGTTAGCAGCTGTGCATAAGGTTTATCATATGGTGCATGCGCCACCCTTTAACCTTTGCAAACATCATGAGCATTAAGTGACCCATAGCCATCACTTTCACTTCATAACTGAGACAGTTTTTAAACTATCTCTACAAACATGTCTAAACCTTCTTCTGCAGTTTATTTTATTGGATGCGTCAGATCTTCAGTCCTGTTATCACGATGAATCCCACAGTCTTCTACTAGTACTAGTTCTAGAGGCCTCGACTGCTGCAGCTCTGCACTGTCTGGGCAGGTTTGACACCGTACAGCATCATGGGCTGGACAGTGTTGGAGTTATGTTCTGTGTTCTGTGGATCGACACCACCATTTGCACCCAGCCTGTTCTTACACTGGTTTTGTATTGGTTGTGGATAACGGTAAAATAGTTTGGCCTCAGTTGGTCACTGGGTGACTGAACTGCTCCATATTGCTTGCTGCCTTGGACAGCGTCAACCGTCTCATTCCTGTTGATCCCCCAGTGGGATGGAGTCCACTGGAGTACAATGAGGGATCAGCTTGAAAGATCACGGAGCCTTTTTTGACGTTCTTCAGCTGCTGTTTGCTTCTGTTGCTCTGAAGTCCCTGCAGTCAGTGAAGAAAGCAATCCTCGGTGGTGGGTTTGTCTGACTTTGTGAACACTTGCACAGCGTAGAGGAGAGCTGCTGATTCTGGTCAGAAGTTGGAAATTTCCAGTTGTGAAGGGTCTGTGGGTCAGTCTTCCATCAGTGTGTTGGATGAAGATGCCTGCTCCTCCATTCTGCACCGCCCCCTATGAGGAACCGTCCGTGGAGATGTGCATCCATTCACTAAGGTTGTACTAACATCAATTGTCTCCAGTGCCAAAGCAGGTGATGGCCTTGGCAATCTTTCCCGTCTATGCCAGAGACTTCCATGTTGATGGAAACTTCTTCATCTGGCTCCTCAAGTCAAAGTCGAGAAGCGTTTCCATTTCAATTGAGGATGTAGGCAGCAGGTCTTCATTTCAGCTGTGTAGGCTTTTGGAGAAGTGGTTGAAATTTTTCCACTTGTGCCTGTTCTTGGTGGGATTCTGTAGTTTGGTATGCACTGATTGGGAGGGTATGTGTAGGAGCAGGAGCGTCAGGAGGAAAACAAATCAGCGAGACTGAAAAACAAAACCATCATTATCGTGGCAAAAGCATGGGCCCCTGGCTGGAGGCCCATGATCAAAGGCAAGGCTTCACAAAAAGCGTGGGTCACTGAAGACCTGCGAGTGAGACATACGGCAAGGTGTTATTCCTTCATAAAAAGCATGGGTCACTGTAGACCTGAGACATATGGCAAGGTGTTATTTCTTCACAAAAAGCGTGGGTCACTGTAGACCTGTGACATACAGCAATGTGTTACTTCCTTCACAAAGTATGGGTCACCGGAGACCTGCGAGTGTGACATACGGCAAGGTGTTATTTCTTCACAAAAAGCAAAAAGCAGAATTTTACGCGACGCATGTTTGGAACTTGGTAGAAGATCTGTCATATCGTCCGTCATATTGAGACTATTAGAATTGTCTCCTGTTCTCTCCCCTATAAGTTGCACAGCCATGCGCAAGTCAGGCTTACCATTGCTTTGGTTGTTTAAAAGTATTCAAGTTCTTTCAGAAGAGCAATAGAAACAGAGCTTGAACTTGAGTTTAGTCCTTTCAGTTTCACCTCTCTTTTGAGATGCGGAGTAAAGAGACAAGTTCAGCGACAACATGTACAAGTCTGTGTGTATGTCAGATTCTTGTCCCTCCCCCCCTCTCCCCCCCCCAAAAAAAAAGAAGGAAAAAGAAAAAAAAAGCACCAAAAGAAAACTGTTTAATGACATATGTATACACCGCATAGATCATGTTGCAAATTCTCACTTGCTCACATGCACATGCACATGTATATGAACATACAGTACAACAGATACAGAAAGGAATGGAAGTAGGGAAAGAGAGAGGGTGAAAATGAGAGATACTGCTGCAGAGAGGACTGTGGAGGAGAAGAGGAGTGGGGGAGAAGAGATGGAGGAAGATCAAAGAATGAGAGGGAGGCAGAGGGAGAGAGAGAATGCACATGCAAGAATGTTGGATAAGAGAAAACCCAAGGGAGCGACATGGACAGCAAAGACGCCAGACACCCATTTGTTCTGAAGTTTGCTGCCTGTGTGCTAAAGTTGCAACAACAGATCGGGATAAACAGTAGTTTACCAAAACATGCAGGTGTCTGCAGTTGCCCCACAAACTCATGCTCAACAACATGTCGTCAAGATACATAGCATACACATATTATATATATGGAATGTGAAGATTTTTTAGCATACATGTATCAAAATTCATATGGTCAAGGTAGATAAAGACAGTCTGATAAGAGAGAGTCAGAGGTAAGATGAGAGAGAGAGAGAGAGCTAGAGGGCCGGGAGGGGTGGGTTGGGGGTGGGGTGGGGGGCTGAGATACTCAGGGAGAAAGGAGTTTCTCTTTGTATTTGTTTGCATGTTTGCAAAATTCTGTAATCTGAGAGCAGCAGTCTAAGACAGAAAAGTTTCTTTTGAAATCACATGAACCGTTTATGTATTACTTGCATATTTAAACACACACACAGATCCCCCCTCCCTGCTCCCACATACATACACACATACATGGATGTGTAAATACCAGACTTTTGACATTGATGTGTATCCAAAGAAAAAGTACACACAGATGCATGCACACACACACACACACACACACACACACACACACACACACACACACACACACACAGGCACAGGCAGACATACTGACATTGATGTGTATCTCAAGAAACAATGCAAACAACACACACACACACACACACACACACACACACACACACACACACACACCCTAGTTTTCATAATAATGGATGTCTTTAAAGTAGAAAATTCTTAAACAGAACGAAAGGGATATGGAGGACCATTTCACATAAAAATTTCCATAAGTCCTTAAATTGACCATGTCATTGTTTGTTTCAGGTGCTTCCGCTATCGAAGCTAAAATCACTATGAACCCAGAATCGCTCGTCCTGGCTCATGACGCTGCAGAAGCGGGGGACACTGTCACCATCGACTGTGAGGCCATTGGCATACAAAATGCAAATGATATCATCACGATGTGGATCAGTAGGACTACGAAAGAGGGATCAGAAAGTCTTGTGACAGACTCAGCCAATCTTGAGGACCTTGAAATTAAACCAGGGATGACAGCAACTGGCGGTATCTCTGAGATGATGCTGAAGCTGACTATGCCTGCGACAAAGTGTGTGCGGATATAGGGAACTACACCTGCAATATATTTGTTCTTGATTCTCCACCCGCCCCATATGACAACACTAAGAGACTTAGTGTCGAAGGTGATTTTGAGACTTCTGCCATTTTTCCTTTTTTTTTTTTTTTTTTTTTTTTTAATTTCTGTTGTGACAGAAAAACTGGTCACCTAACTTCTTAATTTGTTGTTTTTTTTTTTTTCCAAGGAGATTGGTCGTGCCAAATTTGTTTTTTTCCCTGTTCACCCAAGCCCCCTCCATTTCACCTGGCAAAGAATGATCAAACATAATCTGCAGTTTGAACAAAAGTGGTACGTTGTGGGTTTCTGGTAATTTTGTACCCATCCGATATGATTTTTGTGTTCCTGATAGCAGTAAACATTTTTCATCCATGATTGTATGGAACAAAGATTTTGAAAGAGACTTAAATGTGTTTTTTTTATGAGCTCTGTGCATAATCTTTTTTTAAAAAAAAAATTGGTAATATTTTTGTGGAATAAGCTGAGAGTCCTGATAAGCCATTTGTGGTTGACTTGGCTGTTTGTAAACAAATTGAATCGAAGTGATGTGTGGTTTATTTTTCAGTGAGCCCTGGGCCAGTTACTCTGACAGCTACCCCAAAGAAACAATCATATACAGTCAACGAGACTCTATTTATGCTTTGCAATGGTCCTGTGGGAACTGTGAATGACGGCACACAGGTTGGTTGTCTCATGTTTGCATTCTCACCTCTAGCACATTTTAAAGCTTTGAGAAATTTCCCCTTTTAGCTGTGACTCTCTCAGAGATCAACAAATGCCTGTTTTTACCTGAGGATGTCTGCCTTGTACTGGTTAAAATAGGAAAATCAAACCTGAGGAACCATGGACCAGCAAGAAGACATGAGCCTTTTGTTCGTTCGGGCAGCTTTGTCTCTCAGATTAGTTCATGGAAGAAAGGTCTCCTCCCATCCACTCCCTTTCTGCCGCTGTTGTCCACTGCAGTCGTCAAAAAGAGCCATGTTGATCAGCTGGTATTATTCAAACCAGCAACCAGTTTAATTTAACTCTTTCATCCCTACAACCCGGTTTTCCAGTTTGTGAAAATCCTACCCTTCCTGCAGCCCGGAAAAACGGGCAGCACAAAATCCCTCCTTTCCTTGCTGCAGCCCGGAAAATCGGTTCTCGCGGTAAGTGCTTTGAACTTAGCACAAGTGGTGTCATCGGTACACTTGCGCAGCAGTGTTTATGAATGGAATGGATGCCAGACAGCCCCTACAGCGTGGGAAAGTGGTCGCCGCTCTATTCTGGCTGTATACGTGGCAGTTCTCACTTTACACTTCTTTTATTTTTTCTCTAAATCTAGGAATGAAGGGAATACTCGTATTTTAAGACTCTAGGAACAAGAGGAAGTAATGGTTCGTAGAAATGTAGGAATGAAAGAGTTAACAAATAGGCATCACCCCCAAGCCACTCATTCCCATTCGCTGTACACATCATCATACCTTTGCTTGTCTGGTCACAGTCCTAGCATTGACAGTTCATAGGGAGAGTCAGTGTCAAGTTGTTGTGAGGTAACTCACTGCAAGACACAACGTTAAGCTGCCAAGCTACTTTGGTAATGTTCGGTGGTGCCTAATCTGATCCAGATATATAGATATGTACACCAGACATCAGCTATAGAACCCCATACAGGTGACAGGAATTGCCAAGTCGTGATGCAGGTATGAGTCGTCATTCCCCACCTGAGGGTGCCACCAAAGCTTAGTAGTAGGCAGCTCTGGAACGTATGATCAGGAAATTGGGATGTTGGATCCAGTCCTTTTGGGGGGTGCTCACAGAAGCCGAGTTGTTTCCCCTGATTATCTGGGCAGTGGCAACTGGCATGGTCGCCACGAGAGCTTGACAAATTCTCTGGCAGCCCTCATAAGTTGTTTGCTATCAAGGGAAAAAGGATGATGGCGACAGACCAATCTTTTCACATATTTACGATTGTTTTGGATTTCATTTTTGGTGTGGCTTCAGCTACAAGAATGCCACTGTCCTGCTGATTGTTTTCAGATCCATTTCCATTATTTATTGTCCAAGGTCAGTCAGTAAGGAAAAAATGATCATATATCATCACCATGCAAATTCTCTCTCTCTCTTACAACAAAGTTTAGCAATGAGAAACATTGATGTTTTGAGAAGCAGAGTGTGCCTGCAGAATCAAAGCCAAGTTCTCTGCCAGGTAGACCGACAGCTTCTTATTTGCCTTGATTGTTTTCCCCCATGCTTAGTGCCTCCAGTTGTCGCCCTTTGTGGCTACCTGATCATTCTAGTAATGCATTGTGTCCTTTGGGTGCGCGTGTATGGTGTACAATTGCATCTGTTTGCATGTCGTTGTATGTGTAAATGCCAGGTGCATGTGTGGTTACACCTGTTTGAGGATCCACAAAGGAGACAGACAGACCTATGCTGTCATCTCATGTTGACATCTGGGTTGTGTTCATGCTATTCACACATGTATGCGTACTCAAAAACCACACATCAGTGGATGTTTCCATCTCCAGGGCTCCCACTTCTCAATGAATTCATCAGTTTTAGCGCTAACTGAGGCTGGAAATAGGGGACAAAGTTTTTCTGTGGGAAAAAAGATCAGGGATCAGCGCTGCCCCCCAAAAACAAACAAACAAAAACCCCGAAAAACAAATAAGTGGCAGTCGAATGCTCACAATTTTGGCTGCTTGTTTGGTATGTTGCTAGGAGACGACAGTGAAGTCACGAGATACCCATGTTCTTCATGATATCAGCGAATGCTGTTCTGTTGAACCAGTTGAAGCCCTTGAATGCAAGCTGTTATCCGCCTCAGACATTGTGTGTGGGCAGGACAGGAAGTGGAAGATAACTGACAAAAACTGGACAAATGGTCCTGATTGTCAACATAGCTAGACAGAAGTTGATGAAACCAAGCGACAGTACGCTTCAAAAACATAAAAGAGCAACAATGTATTGGCTGAGACACTCAGACAGTGATTCCATGAAAGTCACTTGCTCTCAACTGTCAGAAATTCCTCTCAGTTTTCAAAAATATTCCTCTCAAGTCTCTTCAGAGTTTGGCAGCTCAGCAGATAACCTCAGAATGAGCTCAGCATGACGTAATCAGCGTGCCAAAAGATTCATGCTGAGTACAGTCAAAGCTTGTCACAGTCTTGGTTTAGGGACTAAGGCAGCACAGATATCACATGCATGTGTTTATGTTGTCCTGTTGTGGTTCATCCGTGACAGAGTACAGGAGTGTAGTGTCGCGTTGGTAGAGATGCCCGTTAACTTTGACTGCTGCAGCTTGTAGATGGACCTTGCAGGGCTGCTGTTCAGTGCGTGGTTGCATCATGCATGTGACAACGTGGCCGGATAGGTTTCAGCATTTCAGACAGAGGATAGACACGTGATGTAAAGTGTTTACAGAATGCACAACTACACATTAACATCAATGCCATTTTGACAGGCTGACACGAGAGCTTGAAAAGTAATCACTGTCGGTGTTGGTTTGCTTGAAATGTGCTTTACGCTGTAGAACCCCAGGGGTTGCATTTTAATCATGTCACCTTTTGAGTGCGTCATCACTGTTTAAACTTTAAAGGGAATCCACTCTAACACTCGCACACTGATACAGGCACACACAAAGATCGTGACTAAGCAAGTTTTATTCTTTTCAGTGACATGAAATTCTGAGATGTGATGCTGTCACCAAAGAACCATCTACTGTTTAATGAAGGAACAAACGAAAGTCAGTGTGAGAAAACCTTCAAAACATCTGGGCTGAGCGAAGTTGCTTAGCTTGAAAAACGAGAGGCAAATGAATTCATCAAAACTGAAGCAGCCAGCATACACTTAAGTCAGCTGTGGAGCCTCAAAAGGCAAAATGCTTTTTTCACCAGATGATCAAACTTTCTACATTTGGCATTAATGGCAATAACAAAATCATTCAGCGAGAAATCCTCAGGACGAAAAGTTTCAGTTAGGGAAACTACCCTTTAACCTGTTCACTCACTGCCACAGTAGCTGAATGACTGCTTGCAGGTAGAAGGTCAAAGTACCCACTTGATCGGATGAGTGCTACGAGATTCAGTTTTTGTTTGTGCATTTTCTTACAGGTTTCCTTTTAAATGCTTAAACAGTACATGGTATGAATCTATTCAATTATCTTCAAGATGATGTTTATGTGATAACCATAGGTGTACTTTTTCAAACATTAACAGCCTTGTAAATGTAGTACCCCACAGCAGTTCTGCTGTACAGCGGGCTTTCAGCTGCTTGCAGCATAGGAGTAACTGGCAATGAAAGGGTTAAAATGAACTGGACTGACATGCAGCTGTGGCACATTGAAGACAGCAAAGATCTAGTTGCTGTCGGTCATAAAACTACCAGACCCCACTTCCCCATCTCCTTTCACCCCCAAGTTGCTAGGGTGAATTGAAAGGAAGACCAGAAACATTCTGTTCCCATTTTGTTTTGTTTTCAGGTGTCATGGCGTTGGGAGTACAAGGATACAGCAACGTGGCAAACAGTGGGTGACAGTGATGGACAAATTGAGGATGTTGGCAATCCACTTGATGAGGAATGCCACCAGGTACGACAATCACGGCTGACACGCGTTCTGACCCTGGCTGATTCGAAACGGATGTACCGATGTGTTGTTGTCCGCAACACCCAGGGGTACCCGCAGTTTGCTGGCAATTACACCATCGAGTCAGTTACTGAAGGTAAATTTGCTCGGGTCACTCACTGACGTTTTGTTTACCATGCAAGATATCATGGGAAGTGGTTGATCTTTGCGGCTATCGTCACCCACTTCCTTCCTGCTGTTTCCCTTAGTTGAAGGGAATACTACAGGATATTTCAGCATGATTTTTATCCTGTCCTTCTCAGAGTTCGTTGCTTCTTTCCCCCTCCCTTTCCTTCCTCTTTCGGAGTGTTTCGACTCGTGTAGCAGACGACGCGTACAGTGGTGCAAATAAATCAGTCCTTACGAGCTCGGGGGGCCAATATCACATCTATGTCCGTCAAGATCTGCGATCGAGGTAATGTTAATTACTTTACTTGCAAGTGTCTTGACCATCACCTTCCCATTTTTAGTCCACGCCTGGCTGCAAACAGAGGTGTCACTTTTCACTTTACTGAAAAGAGTGTACGCTCTGGGTGTCAGATCCTCCACTAACACAACCCTGGAGCCGCGTAGATTCCTGCGGGCGTAGAGGATGGCATCTCGTACTCTTCGGGACACGAACCGGCAGATGATCCCTCTGGGTGTAGACTTCTTGCCGTTGGTACTGTTTAATCTTCCGGCCGTTGTCTGCTTCGCAGGACCAAGGCGGTGACAGGCTTCGACATCCGTGTGTTCCACCTTGAGCTTCAGTTTGTCTCGAATCAAGGTAAGCACTTTGGTTTCGTACTATTTGGTTGATTCTGAATTGCTGCCATCCACTGCTTCGTCGATGCCCAGTATTCTGATGTTGTTCCTACGAATGTAGGCAGAAAGTTCTTCCGATCGATTATCGGCCAGCTCAGCTTTGTGTATTTTCACTTCTTTCAACGTACTGTTTAGCCCCTCCTCACGCTCTTTCAAGTCTCTCACTTCTTTCTTCAGTCGGTCATTTTCTGTCTGCAACTGAAACACCGCAGATCTAAGTTCATCGATCGTCTGTGCAAGCTTGGAGATTTCTTTCCCCATTTGCGCTTAATTTCAACATGAGATCCTCGGTCACACCATCGACGGGCGAAGAGGGCAGTACTTTCTCGGGAGAGAAAACTTGATCAACTGACACACTGTCGATCTCCTCCGCCAGCATGTTGTTACTGTCTCTCGGCTCAAAAGCGAATCGCGACAAGTTTTCCTTCACTGTTCCTAAACTTGCTGTCTTTTGTTTCTTCTTCTTTGCACTTTTGGGTGTCACTTTACCCAAAACTAGTATTGGGGTCGGGGCTGTTAGAGTCCGATAGTGAGCTTGAATTCCCCTGTCTTCTCTTGCGGCCCATCGATCGCGGTACTGGTTCGAAGAAAATGGTTGTTTTCAGTACAATCCCGTCATTGCTGATAATGAAAACATTCAATCGATGCATGGGGTGCAGTTGTCGTTAATCACTGTTAACGAATCGCCATGAAGTAGACCTGGTTTAATTGTAATTAATAAATTAAACACAATTTATCCGGAGCGTTCGTCGGACACGTCCGTCCTGGCTGGTTAACAGTGTCCACCTCTCCTCCATCCAATATTTAGTAAGAGCTTAATATCGCCAAAAATGAGACAGACTCTGGCAAGTTTCAAAACTGGCAAGCCCATGCAGTCCATTCCTTTCCACGGAAATGCAAGTCCCTTCTAGTGGAAAAGCTTCACATGTCAGTCCAGAAACCTTTAAAAGCAGTTTCCAAATTACACAGGTTTCCAGAAAATGGTCCCATCCTTGATGAGAAACACCTTCTGTGTTACAGCAGATTTGGGGGGCACAGGTTCCATCCTTGATGAGAAACACCTTCTGTGTTACAGCAGATTTGGGGGGCACAGGTTCCATCCTTGATGAGAAACACCTTCTGTGTTACAGCAGATTTGGGGGGCACAGGTCTAGTTTGGGGAGGGAAAAAAAAAAAAAAAAAAAGAAAGCCCCATGTGTGTGTGTCAGAATACCCCCCCCCCCCCCCCCCCCCCCCCCCCCCCCGTTTTTTTTCTCAAAATGTTTTTCCTTTTGTTTCCAAAACAGTTTGTGCAGTCTAGACTGTGTCGGGGTAAGGTACAGGATGTTTTTGCAGTTATATTCTTGTGAAGCGCCCTAAACCCTGTGAGAGCCTCTTGATGCTGTGTGAGGTTATAGTAGTATTACTATTGTTGAAAGTGTGTGTGTGTGTGTGTGTGCACTCGCATGTGCTTGTTTGTGCATGTTTGCTTGCAGCCATGTGTGTAGGTGTGTGCATTTGTTTGTGTGTGTGTGTGTGTGTGTGTGTGTGTGTGTGTGTGTGCAGTGTGTGTGTGCAGTGTGTGTGTGTGTGTGTAAAGAGAGAGAAGGAAAGCAGCAGCATTGAGAAGTGAACAGTATTTTGACTTTGTTTGTGTGCAGAGGTCTCTACAACTACTGTGTCTACCCCTGGCGGTGGAGGTAAGTGGTCCTCTGTCATTCTGTACATTGTCGTAGAGTTCACTTTGATGCAAACAAGGAAAGGAGGAGAGGAGGGGTGTCTCATAGCCCCCCCCCCCCCCCCCCCCCCCCTTCCCACCTCCCCTTTATTTTTGTTCTTTTACACTTAGAAAGTCGGTCTATAGTTACCATTTTCTTTACTGCAAAGGAAAAAAGAGATTTGGGGGGGGGGGGGGGAGGAAACGAAAGTAGAAGAATGCATGCTGGTATCTTATGCCTAGGTGTGAAATACAATATTCTCTGTGCGCAGCTCTGCTGATTTTTTCTTTTTTTTTTTTTTTTTTTTTAAAAAAACAAAAAAAAAAACCATAATGAATTAACTGTGTGTGCTGGTCATTTTCCTCAGAGAACTTCTTGAAACTTCTTAAAACTTTGTGCTTTTAATCAGAAGTGGCCTTGAACTTCTTCACTTTGTCTCACAATGCACAAAGCTAGTGCATAATTTACGAAAATCTCACTGGCTGCGCAGGATAGTAAATGTAGCTTGTAGTGGGTGTAATCCAGTCTTATTCACATGCATGTGAATTCTGTTGCTATGTCCTCCCAACATTTCAGGCTTTGCCACTGGTGTCTTCATCACCTAAATCTTAAAAAAATATTGAAAGTTTTAAAACAGTATGCAAACGTTGGGAGAGGGGGCAGAGGTTGCAATGGCTAGAAAAGGGCCACAGCTTTGTTGTCTGCATTGAAGACAAAATATTCTCATTCTCATGATTGCACGTTTCAGCGTGAAAGGACAACTAAATGCCCAGAATTTCATGTTAATGTATTGAACTTGTTTGGTTTCAATTTTGAGCCTCTTACACATACAAAGAAAAGTGTGTCAGTATCTTTAATACTCTGAGCTAGTAAGAACTTTTACAGGCTGGTGGAATTTTGTGTGTACCATTGAAAAAAAAATTTTCTCCAGCCCTGATTATTTGTATTATAATAATCTGAGAGTCATGTCAAGTGTTTGAGGATCCGCTAGACTGGCATCTTTCTTTGCTTTTTTTTCTTTTTATCCAGAGGAGTAGAACCTCTGATGAAGAAAGATGAATGGTTTCCTCAATGCTGAAACCTAACATTATTGTTCATGTCATCCATGTTTTTTATTCTCCCATATTTGATATTTAGTTTCCCACTTCATTCCCTGCATTTTATGACGATTTGATTGATCAGTTGACTCTTACTTTTGCTTCTTGAATTATTAATGTCATGAAACAATTATCATGAGATTCAGTTGTTCTCTACATTAGTACATATGTATCGTGTCATGAGTTGTGAGTTTTGTGCATCATTATCACTTTTTTGTCATTTGTTTTCAGGGTCTCAGCGTAAGTTGATGCTTGGAAAATCAAGCACGGATTTTTTTTTTCCCTGTCTTGTTTGCATGCATACTGATCAACACACAGAGCTAGTATCCTCACCATTTTCAGAAGCACTTTGCAATGAGCAACTGTTTTGGGGGGGGGGGGGGGGGGGGGCATGGAGGCAATGGAGCCAAAGTCGGCCAGATTTTGAGTAGCAGTGCTGTAATTGGAAGTAGACTATCACCATGTGTGAACACGGTGGGGGGGGGGGGGGGGGGGGGGGCAAAAGTGTTATAAGAGAATGTTACTCTACAGTATTGGAGGATGGGGGTGGATGAGGGATGCAGGAAGAAGACAGGGAAGGGGGGGGGGGGGGGGGGGGGGGGGGGGGGGGAGTAGGCTGAAAGAGCACAGACGTGAAAGAGATGTCTTTTTACCTCTAGTGTGTATGGACAGCAAGTTTCATGTTTGCATAGTAAATTACCGTGTATTTGAAGTGAAAAGAAACTGACTCAGAAATGGGGTTGATCCAGCTTTGTTTTTGGTCAGGTCATGTGATACATACAGGGCTGCAAGCATTGTTATGATTGGTGCCCACTTGGAATGACTTACTTCTGTTGCATGTCCTGTTCTGATTCATCCTGTTCAAACTTGAGTATATAGTTATCATAAAGTTCCCCCATTTTTCAGACGTTTGATTTACATTTCAGTTCCTGATTGACATGCACATGATCGCTAAACTATTTGTAATCAGAAACATAGGCTTAAAAAAAAAAAAAAAATTGCTTTTGAAAGAAAATGGTGGAGAAAAAAATCAAATTTATGAAAATAAAGTGTTTATTAATACAGCATTAAAACAATTATGGACAAAGTTGTTGCAGAAATCATCCAGATTGTAGCACAGGTATTCATGAATGCAAGTAAAAAGAAAAAGAAATTGGGAACATCATTCTTCTTTAATAGCTCCTGTAATTTATGTACTGTGAACTGGTTGACATAATGTAAAGCTTGAATTACAAAAATCAGAAAGACATGAACTGAAGAAGCGTGAACTGGTGGATGAAAAGCTGAGCTGTGAAAATTAGCAAGGACATGAAGCATTACTGACCAAAATTGACAGACATAGCCCTTTCACTTAGTTGCTCATTGCCAAGTCTGTTTCATGGGGGGAGGGGAGGGGGGGAGGGTCGTCCCACTGTTGTTACAGGAGGTGTGGGATAGATGTAGAACCCTGATCAAGCCTAAGTCACCACAGAGAGTGACTTAGGGGGACCGCACACGCAGCAACTTGACGGGCAGGATAACTGTGTGTCTTGCACGTCAAGCCACCCAACATAACGTGAAGACACCCAACATAAACCTATTTTCTGACCCGGCCTTGCGTTTGGCTTTGTTAAGATGAGACTGAATTTGATCACAAGATATTGGAAGGAGAGTTTTACGTTTCCAGAAATCAGAAGTGTGGTCTGTTTTGAGTTTTGACTGCCGGGTTTTCCCAGTCTGTTCCTTTCCTTCCGCTGCTTAGTTAAAAGCACGTTTTCTGATATTTATACCATTATGAATTTAACCGCAGAGTATTTACAAGTTCAAAACATGCAGAGTGTCGGGAATAGTAGATCTGTATGTAAGCTAACAGTCGGAGACACTCGACCAAATCAAGGAATGAAGGAAGGAATTTTTGTGGCGCACATACCGTAATGAGTACAGACCACCCAGTCAAGGGTGTAGGGGTGGCGAGGATGTGCAGGGTGGAATCTGCATGTGCGGTGGGGGCCAGGTCTCTGTGTCAGTGTTGAAACTCATAACGTTCATGGATACATTTAAGCACTGTCTTAGCTTCGGTTCTGTAACTTGAAATAGAATCATTTCAGTTTTAGAAGGATGTGGTGATCACAAGACTCTTGGTTGGTGTAAAACTGTCCCAAAGAAATCCTGAAGGCTTGTTACTCAAACAGGATAAAAGTTGTTGCACTGTCCTTTGCATAAGCTGGAAGGAAATGTAAACTAGACACATACTTTCAGTGTAAAGTACATGTTGTACTTAGGTTACATCTGTCATTTAAAGTGAAATCAGGGTGTATGTTTAACATCTTTGTTACTGTTCATTGTGATGATTTGTACGGATCTACAAAAAGGATGTAGTGTATTTGCATGCGGGCATGTGGGTATATATTTTTGTGTGTGTTTTTGCATGTGTGTACATGTGTATTTAAATTTGGCCTGTGTTGTGTGACTGTAAGTGTGTACGTATTCATGCCTTTAAGTTTGAGTCCTAAGCTCTACACGGAAGAGATAAATTTAAGATTTTATGAATGGTCATGTTATACTTCATCAGATCGTATGCTTCCATAGTTATTCAATACGCACACAGGACTTGTCTCTGTTCCCAGTGAAGTTCATTTCCCATAGTTCAGTTCCACAATTCATGTGGCCATGAAATCTCTTGATGTCACCTGAGAGATTGAGGGGTCCCATTCAGCACCTTTCTGTGAAGATAAATGGAGAATTGTAGGTGTTCATTAATTACAGGGAAAAAAAGGTTAATTCACAGTTGGGTGTGTGGAATAGAATGCAGCGGAACCTTCGAGAAAAGACCTCCAGGAATCCATCAGGGAGACACTCGGTCTTTCACTTGCTGGCTGCCAGAGAGTTACTGCCCTTTGATATTGCAAGTTCTTGCTGAAGCAAGAGCTGAATTTGTATTCAGTCATCCGACCATGGGGACATAACTGAGCAGGATTCCTGTGCACTTCAGTTGAGTCTTATTCATGTAGATGCAGGTGAATCGGTTAGATGACAGAAGCCTTTTGGAACATTCCCACCTCAACAGATGTCCAGAGATAGGCAATCAAAGGGTTCAAGGAAGCGAGGCTTTTCTGGTAGGTCAGTGACAGAACGTCGCCAAAAGCCCAGTTGCTAAAGGAACAGTCTTAACCAGGACTTGGAGCATCTTTGGAAGTGTTCGTGTTGTGTGTATCAAACCTTAAGTCAGTGCAAAGGTGATGGTAACTGAATGTTCTAACTAGTATCAATGTTTATGCTGCAAAGTGACACACTCCAAGGAAGAAGGGCTAGCCTGGTGTTGTATGTCTCCAGTGCATGTCACACTTTTACCAACAACAGAAAAATGTGCAGAAACATCAGATTACTAACTTAAAATGTGTAGATTACTGCTAAAACATTTAAACATCATTTTTATTTTGCCCAGCTTTAAGCGTTTTATGCTAGACTGGTGTCAGCAGTACCAGAAAAGATGCAGAAGAGCGGGATTTAGCCACAGAGAGAGAGATACAGATATATATTTATTTACCTATATCTCAATGTGTGTAGGTTATCCCCTTCTCCTCTCCCCCCTAATTGTTAATAGTTCAGTTATCTGCTTCTCAATACTTTTGTCACTAGAGCTCTATTGTCTGTTCTGTGGAATGACGATAGCAACTGTCGCAGGCTAAGAACAACTTTGACCCAGTCAGAAATCATGAAATGTGCCCAAAGATCCATTTCTGTTGTCAACCATAACTGAGTATTTATAAACAAGGAATAAAGAAGCTGGCAGTGAAATGATGTATTAGATGAGTTAACTTCTTGCCTAGGTGTAACAAATCTGCACCTGTTCCGATCTGTGTTAATGGGAAGTTAGATGAGTTAACTTCTTGCCTAGTTTTAACAGACCTGTGCCTGTTCAGATCTGTGTTAATGAGAAGTCAGATGACTTAAATTCTTGTCCAATTTTAACAAATCTGTGCCTGTTACTGTGTTGTGACTTCTAAGAATTGATCGGTTAGTTGACTCCAACATGATGAACTGGCATGGGTCATGGCAAAGTGTGCTACTGATTAACTCTTGTTTTGTTTTTGATCTCACGTTTTGATCCTGACTTGCCCTTCATTACCTTTTCCCTGCCCAGACAACACATAGATTGGGTAGCCATCATGATCACGGCCTTCACCATATTTATGGCATGTGTTATCTCCCTGATCTCCTTGTTTCTGACTCCCTTTTCAGTGCTGTTTTCTTTAAAACCAGTTTCGTGTGTGTGTGTAAAACATGCGTCTGATTTTTTTTATGTGCATTCATGTTTGTGCCTACATATATGCACATAAATGGCTCGGTGTTGATGTGTGTGTGCATGCATGCATGCGTGTGTGTGTGTGTGTTTCTGTGTGCGCATGCCTAGTATGGATATGTGGGGATGTGCATGCAACATGCCTTGTGACTTTGTCAGAATATTTTTATGGGTTGTTCTTGGGAAAGGTTCCCAAAAGCGTGACATGGATGTTTAAACAATGAACTTTCACCCAGCATCTTAAAAATTAGATATTAATTAAGTAAGTTAAATGTTTCCCCGCCAGGTCCAGAAAGAAATGGGGATAAGTTGTCAGCCAGTTTGATATGTATGGGCTTTCAAATGTCATAGGTCAACCGATGTTTTGGTGTTACACAGTGACCAGAAAGTGGCTGAAAACACATCAAAATATAATAAAAGCTCTGATTTTAAGCTTCTTTGGACTCGTTTTCATGTAGGTGAGAACCCTTACAGACAACAGATTATTTGCACCCAGGTATACAGTCTCACCCCATGTTCTTTTACTACCCCCTAGGGCCTCCAGTTCTTAGGAGACAATGTAATCTTGGCACTTTGACATAACAGCCATAGACAGTTTAGCCGCAAGGATGCCTTTTGACAGCGGCACTTGGACTCGTTTGCTGTAGGTGGAGAACCCTGACAACAGATTATTTGCACCCAGGTATACAGTCTACCCCAGTTCTTTTACTTACCCCCTAGGGCCTCCAGTTGAAGGACAATGTAATCTTGGCACTTTGACAAACAGCCATAGACCAGTTACAGCCCATGCAAGGATGCCTTTTGACAGCGGCACTTGTACAACTGCTAGGCTGGAACTGACATGGATAGAGTGCAATACAGATTAAGACTGGGACTTCGTAGTTGGTCCATTGAAGGGCTTGGGAAGAAATCCTGACCAAAAGCCCATGCCAGTGTCTGGACTGGCCCAAAGGCGGAGTGCGTATGTGTGAATGTGCAAGTGCGTTAAGTACTTAACTTCTTCAAAGTGTAGGGTAAAGACTTTACAGCTAGATTTGATGTTTATAGCATATTTCTTGATGAAAAAAAAGTTCTGTAATTTGAATCAATTTAATCGATTTTGAACATTATCACATCTACCTGAGAAGAGTTTGAAAGTATGCGCGTACTAGTGCAAGCTTCATGATAAAGTGAATTCTCCGCAAAGTCCCAACCAAGACACGAATGGAAACAGTTTATCTGGGACAACTGTTACATGTTATTGTTTTCCCTTCAGATTAAAATGTCATTCTGCAAGTAATACTCAGATGTAAAAATTTACAGCATCTTTTTCAGTCTTTCTGCTGTAGATTTCATACCAGAGTGATATATGTAAAGTGCCAAAAAATGTTTTAATTTTTCAAAGTGTGCTACTGTGCAAAGCACTGAAAAGTTTTGTTTAAATTTGGATCTGATTGTCCAAGAGATGCATAAGAACACTTGAAAGAGAACAAGCACATTTTCTTCAGTGGCATGTTATTTTTCAGTTGCTGGCAGAGCATCAAACAGGATAAAATAACAAGCACAAAACAAAACAAAAAATCTTTACAGCGGAGTAACAAAAATGTGAATATGACTAGCATAGAATCAGGTGCAAAAAGCAGCGTACACTCACGCACGAGAAATTTGGCTGGCATTTTCTATGCATACACATACAAAATATAGTGCCAAAATAATCTACATCAAATTGGTTTGTATTTTCAGTTGTTCAGTCCTACACCCCATCAGATGGTAACAAAAGATACCAGGTGAATAATTCGTCACAAAATGATAAGAAATAATGATTGAAGATAAACTACATGCTAGTAGTACATGTGCACAACGTCACACTCTAAAAATAGGTGTAAGATACAGTCTTCGGATCACTTCACTGTTGCAGACGGTGGCCCCTTTTTTCGGGGGCTGCGTGCACACAGCATGGGTGTTCACTGAATGTGAAAGTAGTAACGAAGTGTTGCGACTTCTCCACAGTGTTACTGACGTAGCCTGTGAGTTAATTACAAGTTACACTTAATTTTATCATGGTTTACACTCAAAACAGTGGTTGACAGATGCGTGATATTTTTTGGTTATGAAAGTACTTTGATAGATATCAAGACAGGCTGTTCGGAGGCCTTTTTGTCATGTGACAGATCAGCCGTGCTGAGAACTGCGTTTTCACGACAGTGCGACACAAAATACAGACTAACAGAATACCCTGACACCAACCCATTTTTTAGATTTTAATTCTTCATTGAATTCAAGACCCCAAACATGAATTTGTTTTCAAAGACATGAATGAATATTTGAAGTATAGTTTATTTGAATCAAGTGCATGAATGAATTTTTAAAGTATAGTGTATTTGTATTGAATGCATGAATTAATTTATTTTTTTGAAGTATAGTTTGTCAGGATGGGCGACTCCCCCCCCCCCCCCCCCCCCCCCCCCCCCCCCCCCCAGCTCCCCACTGTACACTTTCCCAGAGAACAACCCATATAGAGATATAGAGTTACGTCATGTTCTGAATTCAAGAATCACATTTCTCCCCTTTGATGTGTTACTTATTTTACAGTGAAATCATTGTAGGTTTGGGAGTATTTGTATGCACCATACATACATGGGACTTCGTGAGTGAGCGTGTGTGTGTGTGTGTTTTTTTTTGTTTTGTTTTGTTTTGTTGTTTTGTACTCCATGTGCATGTGGCTTTTTGTACATAACAAAAACTGAACTGGCACTGTGCTTCATTAGTCAGCATGATGTCTCTGAGCTGTTTGAAAACCAGTGTTAAGGTAATTAACCAATAGTCTGTCTTACAAACCAGTGTTAAGATAATGGACTAATAGTCTGTCTTACAGATTTGCACTCTTGGGTCTTGTTGCATGTTTTGTATATGATCTAAGTCAGTTTTGTTTGCTTGATTTTGGTTATTTTGTTCAGATTACAGTTTTGGTATAATGTCTTAGATTTGTTTGCTTGATTTTGGTTCGATGTGTGTTCGTTACAGATTTGCACTCTTGGGTCTTGTTATATGCTTTGTATATGATTTAAATCAAGTTTGTTTGTTTGGTTTGGATTAGTCTGTTTGGTTTGGATTTGTCATTGATGTCTGTTGCAGATTTGCACTCTTTGGTCTTGTTCTAGTGTCTTGTATTTGATTTAAGTAAATCAATATTGTTTGTTTGTTTTTGGTTTTCAATTTTCTTCATGTTTTGTGCACTTAGGGTCGTGCTGCTTATAGCCCAGCCAACCACAAAGATGCCAGCCAAAATGTGCACACACACACACACACACACACACACACACACACACACACACAAGTCACACACACACACACACACACACACACACACACACACACACACACACACACACACACACACACACACACACACACACACACACACACACACACACACACACACACACACACACACACACACACACACACACACACACACACACACACACACACACACACATACACACATACACACACACACACACACACACTAAACACTAAAAACCAATACATGTTCGATTAATAAACAGTACAAAGTAGAAAGCGAATTTTCACCAAATCTATGCTTCATTCTCACATCATAAGCAAGAAACTTAAAAAATGCAGAAGATAAATGTTCAGCAAATGACTGTCAGGAGAACGATGCATGTTTACAGGTTTAGGAAACCAAAGGTCATCTTTGAATGGTTTAGCTGTAAAAACTGAAGTCTCAAAGATTTTGTAAAAAGGAAAATTTCAGTACTTAGATCAAGCAGGTTCACCAAATGTTGGTAGCGATTTTTGTTTCCGATGTTTTGCCAAGCCCAGTGCGCTATCCCACCAAAGGTTCAGCGATGAATTAAACATCAGACAAAATCTCAGGCACGAGGGGAAGCATGTTGGAACACTGGGCACCGGCAGCTTCATCTAGTGAACATTGAAAACAGTGATGATGTCGATCATAGTCGATGAACATGAGAAATGTAATGTGAAATAGTTCTTGACTTTGCCAGTCGCAAAGATGAACTTGATCAGGCGAGTTCTGCATCCCCCCCCCCCCCCCCCCCCCCCCCCCCATCTTTCCCATCTCCAGTCTACCCCCCCCCCCCCCCCCCTTTTTTTTTTTTTTTTTTTTTTTTTTTTTGCTATTAATTTCGAGTGATCGACTGAGTGAGGAGAGTTTGGGATACAGGGGATGGGGGTGAAAGGCGAAAAAAAAGGGTTTGGAATGGTAATACAACTCGTAAACTTTATTGGTTTTTTTTTTTTTTTTTTGACACGCATGCATGTGCACACACATGCATGCACATAAACACACACGCACATGCACACACACACACACACACACACACACACACACACACACGCACACGCACACACATGCTCAAATGCTGACACAGACACACACTTACACACAGACACGTATGTATACACGCACGCACATGCGCACGCACACACACACGCACACAAACGAAATGCATACTGTTCATGCATTGTTTCTGGTGAACACACAGACACACAGGAGACAGACAAGGATGACGAAGAAGGTAGGCAGCTGCGCAGAGTTGTGGGCAGCCTAATCAAACCTGTGCTTGTGGGGGCTTGCTTTTCGTTTTTGTAATGGCAGTAGAAGTGTGACAGAAAGGCGTGGACATTGCTGTCTAACTCTGCTAGATTGAGAAATGGAACTTGAAAAACGTGGAGAGCAAAGTTTTTTTGAGTCGGCGACATTCTAGGTGCCATGTGGGGCTTTGATGAGATCATCGATTCTTTAATGAATTTCATTTCATTTCATATATTATAGATACTTCGCCACATAATGGATATTAATGGAAAAAAAGAATTTTTTTTTTTTTAAGATTGAAATTATAAAAGGAGGTTTGGGAGGAGAGGACGCGAGGGTGAGTAAAATGGCAGAAATCCAACTTAAATTAACAGTCTCCAGTAGGCGAATTGACAGTTGTTCAATACGACGAACGTTTACGTCAGAGTTGTACAGAATGTTGTTGACACTGTTAATATGAATCAGTTGAAGAAAAATTATTTTGCCTTTGATAGTGAAAGAATGATATAAGACACTAAACAAGAACCATTGTCATGATAAGTTACCTCGCCAGCTGGCTCGTACGAGACTTTAGAATTGACGTTCTAATTTTGATGCTCAGAAGTTAGAGTGTTGACAAAATTGTACTCTATTTCACTAGTTTAATGCATCACCTCCTCCCTCCTCCCCCTTTTTTGAACCTAACCCAAACTCTCCAACTGCCTTCCCCCCACCCCCCCCCCCCCACCCCTTTGTCTTCTTTATGTTCCTCTGCACTCTTCCATGCAATTCTCCCTGTCCCGCCCTCTTACCCATCTGCAAGCAACAGGGGACTGTATAACTGAAAATTAGGGCAAGATAAACAAATGTGCTGTGCTGTCTTGCTTTACAGTGTAAAACCTAAAATGTTATGTTTATTTTGAATTTAATTTTTTTTTTTTTTACAGTTTTATGTAAAATGCAAATGCAAACAGTTTCAAGCTTTGATGCTCAAAATCATTGATTGTTGCAACTAAGTAAGCTTTTGTTTTGTTAATTTTTTTTTATGTTTTCAGGTAACAAGATATTACTCAAGTAAATGGTTATCATTTGTTTCTCACTGCATACTACGTACTAGTATGGTGTATATATGTATGGGTTTTCCCCATCTTTAAGAGTGGCAGATCTAATTTGGGACTGAATTAAAATGAAACTGGTTTCTATAAAAAAAATTGATGTATTTGATGGTTGTTGATGCTTTTAACAGTTGGATATTTAAATGACATGACTGTCCTGAAATGTTTGCATCGGCCTGATGACTCTCTCTGTCTGTCACAGTGTCTGTCTGTCTGTCTGTCTATGTCTCTCTCTCTTTCTCTCTGTCTGTCTGTCTGTCTGTCTCTCTCTCTCTCTCTCTCTCTCTCTCTCTCTCTCTCTCTCTCTGAATGTGTGTGTGTGTTTCTCTGTGTATCTACTTCTATGTGTAGGTGTGAGTGGGATGTGTTTGTGTGTTTTTGCGATTCTCTGTGTTTGCTTCTCTGTGTGTGTGTGTGTGGGCACGCACTTGTACGTGTACATGCCGATTTCGCTCACTTAAAGATGAATTTATATCCAGTGTGAAATGTGTATTGCATATTGCAGCAAGCAAAGGTAACATTGGTGGCATCGTTGGTGGCATTGTTGGAGCTCTGGTGGCTATCATCGTGGTTATTGTCATCGTCGTCTTCGTCGTAAAACGGCGAAAATCCAACCGGGGAGATGATTGTAAGTGTATTATGGGATATGGAGAGAAGTGTGTTAGCCAATACGGATTAATGTAAATCCTATTTGCCTCTGCTATTGTATGTATGTGTGTGTATGTATGTGTGTGTGTTACGGAGGCAGAGGCAGTAGGGGGGGGGGGGGGGGGGGGATGTTTAGGGGCTTGCAGGTTGATATGGCGATTCCAACCTGTTTTTGTTCATTTGCCGTTCCTTCTATTTTTCTTTGCTTTCCACTTTTTAGATGTCTCAGTTGTCTTGTTTTGTTGGCCATTTTGTATCTTTGATTTTTTTTTCCCCCTGTCTCTGAAAAATCTCTCTCCTCCCCTGTCTGCCTGCCCAGCATCGCACATGTCATTCGTCACATCCATTCACCTCGCATTTATTTATCAAGATCTGGGCTTTGAAAAAAAAAAGAAAGAAAAAAAAAGTTGCACTCTTTGTTGAGGACTCTGTATGTGAGTGGATTCAAAGCCCAGTTTATGATGAAGTATTGAACATTAACTGTTTAAGTATGAAAGTTGAAACATATTAGTATGAAACACACAGCCAGTAACTGATTAAGTGTGAAACGCACACACACACACGCGCGCGCGCGCACACACACACACACACACACACACACACACACACACACGCACAGATGCATTCATGTGCACTTGCGCTTGCTGATGAATAATGAGAGATGTTAATGAAAAGAGTAGTAATTCTGTTCATCTGCATTCTTTGGGCATTTCTTGGCATCACCAGTGAAACCAAACTTTACTTTGGTGACTGAAGATTGTGTCTTAAAGATAAATATATTTGGGGGGGGGGGGGGTTGCTGCTGCTGCATGCATGTGAGCAACCAGTAAAGTACACATTTGCATTTGTCAGTGTGTGTGTGTTTTTTTTTTTTCATGTCTGTGTTTTCTTTGATTCAAATGATTAAGTCGCCTTCACGTGTTTGTAAATCAGAACATTAGAAAAAAAGAAAAAAAAAAAGAAATCTTTGAAGAAAGATTGTGTTACTGTTCATTATTTGTGATGTCTGAGGGGTTGCTATGGCAGCGATCAGAATCTGATTGAAGGTGTTATTTATTTTCTGTCATTCAGATGCACCGGATGACGCCGGAAAACAACCGTAAGTGTTCACACATGTGTTGTGTGGAGTAGTTGAACTTCTCATTCTCAGTCATACACTCCATGAATCCTTAAAAGCTGTCAAACCTTACTTAGAGGAGAAGGGGGGGGGGGGGGGGGGGGATACGGGTATCTTAAAATGGGATGGAATGTTAATTGGCTGTCTACTCTAAAATGAATGAAAAGAACAGAGGTGGGGTGGAGGAGGCGAGTCTGAAGGGAAGAGAGTCTTAAAACTTGTTAATTGGAGGGGTTCGTTGTTGAGTAACATCATACAGTCAGAGTGGCTTGTACTAAGATCAGATAATGTGCTGATGCTTGTGGGGTCAGAGTTACTGGTGATTCTTCTTGCCCTTGTTAGTGTCCAGTCTCTACTGTGTAATGACATTTCTTTTCTCCCACTTGGTGTCTTATCTGCTCTGAGAATAGAGACCTCAGAGCTGAATCCGTCTTATATGTTTATCTTGTAAACAAGTTTGTACAGTTAAGATCAGATTTCTGTGACAGTTTCATTACCCTGTTTGTAGATTATTTTGCTGTTAGACATATGCGTGTATCCTTCTCCCCACCCACCCAGACATAGACATGGATGCACAAACTGGTGGAAGGATGGAAGCGCGCGTGCACACATGCATGCAAATGCACACAATCACAATCACACTCGTGTGTGTGCGCGCGCATATGCATGTCAGCATGTGTATGTATGTGTGTGAGATTTTGCATACTTGTGTGTGTGTGTGTGTGTGTGTGTGTGTGTGCGCGCGTGCGTGCACACACACACACACACACACACACACACACACACACACACACAAGCAAGCATACCAGCTTGCCCACATGTAAGCGCGCGCGCACACACACACACACACACACACACACACACACACACACACACACACACACACACACACACACACACACACACACACACACACACACACACACACACACACACACACACACGCACACACACGTACACGTACACACACACACACACACACACAGCATGCAATCTCACTCGCTCACACACACACACACACACACACACACACACACACACACACACACACACACACACACACACAGCATGCAATCTCACTCGCTCACACACACACGCACACACACACATACACACACGCACACAGAACTTGAATCACCTTAGACAATAGTAATAATTTAATTGATGTTATTATAAACTGATGCTTATTGTGTGAATGTCTGCTGGGGGGGGCGGGGGGTCCCTTATGAAGGGAAAACATTGTATTTTTCTACTTGAGCACAGCCCTTAGTGGTCCATGTATGATTCTTCTGGCCTCATTGAAACTAACACATACACTGCATGACATGAACCTCTCCCCAAAGTTACCAAACGCAGGGAAACTGTCTGATGGGAGTCTGCAAGTCACAGTCACTGCCTTGTCTAGAGCCATTGTGCGGGTTATGGTGGAGGGCAAACGAGTTGTGTGGGGGAGGAGGGGTTCGTTTTGTTTTGTTGTTTGTAAATATGATTTGAGGGTTGACTTCCACACAGTGACAGCCGTGATGTGGCCCTTTGCAGTCAGCCAGGCTATAAGCAACATTGTGTCCCCTCTCTGTCTCTGTCTGTCTGTCTGTCTGTCTGTCTGTCTCTCTCTCTCTTCCAGAGGGTGGACTTCTCAGTGCAGACTGAAACAGTTCTTGATGGACAAGCTGAAGGAACAGACAGGTCACAATACCTGTCGCTCAGAAACTCCATAGCCACAGAGGGCTGTAGAGAGGTCTTGGTTGCCAGCAGCCATCAAGAGGCCCTGGTAGACCTAGTGTCATGGGACGGTTATGATCACATTAGGCAAGGTGTATGAGGAGAAGGTTCAGGGCTTCATATGCATTTGACGTATCACAGATGAATTACCCATCGACAGGGGAAAGTGAGGGTTCTGTTCAGTTTCAAGAACTATGGGCCAGGTTCGAACCCCCCCCCCCCCCCCCCCCCCCCACACACACAGAAGCAGAGGTAGGGGTGTTGGTGGAGCTGTAAAGTTAAACCTGCTGCAAAAGTGGCAGTGGGGAGTGCATCGTGAAACAAAGTTACGAGATTCGGGAGAAGGTGTGTGCACTAGCTTGTGTGCTGATTTCAAACCTATACCTAAGTGTGAACATAGGGTATATATCTAACAAAATGTCTCGCGGGGGAGGGGACTTGATTAATACTTGCCTAAACAATCATTCTGTCCAATAGGGGAATAAAAAAGAATTTTCTTGTGGGATTTATTTGTTGATTTGGGACCCATGGACCAGTTTGTTGATGGTTGTTTTCTGAAGATGTGAGTAGAGATGTTCAAAACATATGGGAGGCACAGGAGTAAAGACATGTCTAATTGAAATTACCGATATTGTAAAAGATTACTTGACAGTACATGGCTGAACTGCCCTGTTGTCTGCAGAGACCGGTTAAGTGTGAATCAGCGTTGCCAGTTCTTTTTCCAAGGTGTGTTGAAATACCCTGCAGCTGTTCACTATAGGGTATGCTCGTTGGCTAATAGAGCTTATAACGGCCAATCAAAATGGATAATGCATTTGCGCTTCTGTGCGAGACGTTTCTCATTTGCAGCCGCAGCCTCTGACTGTAGGCTGATTTTTACGCTCACAGTGACTGTTTAGCAATGGTCTGGCACTGGGTGAAGGATGCATGCACGGGTGCCATAGGAATGCTTGGTCGAAAATATTTTTAAAATGTCTCCCATGGCACCAGTGCATTAGCGATGTGAAGCTCAGATGGGTTTTTTTTCCATTTCACCAAGTTTTTTTTTTTTTTTTTTTTTTTTTTTTATTATTGATTAATTTTCAGAGCTGATGATCCTAATGGTGCTCCTTTCACCACTGGCCCGGGTGTGACCTACAGTGCCCCAAAACCCTACCGCAACGACCGCGAAGTGAGTACCATTTGGCGATACTTTTTTTATGTGTCAGCTCTCTGGCTTGCAGACTTGTTTTTACCCGTACAGTTTCACTGTATTTTGTAAACATTTTACAAACATACAATGAATGGGAAACTGGGAGGGGATGGGGACGTGGGTGGCGGTCTAAATTGTAGAGATGAAGTTCTTGTGTGGTGATTGCATTGATGGTGTGTAGCCATTGTGTTGTGTGCTGTGATCAAAGATAGACAACTATCACTAACTCTGGCTGCATTTGATCCCCCATGAAGATGCTGATACGTTGGAACTATAGCTGGGACTACAGGCTCTGAAATATTACAAAAAATAAGGCAGAAGAGCGTGAATTTGTGCAAAAGAATGCTGATGAGTCAGGTGTGAAAGTAATTTGTATTAGGAGTAGCTATTTCCAGTGTGGTTACTGGAAGATCAGCAGGTATATCCCTACGGTATGATGGTAGGTTTTGAAAAAAAAAAAATCCCCTCGCCTCCTTCTCTTGAAAAAATTCGGAAGTGTGTACACACACTTTGCGGAAGTTACTCTCTCATTTATGCAGAAAAAAAAGACACTGATAGCAGTTGTAGGGTAAACAGGTCTGCTGTCACTATGTCTCTACCTTCTTTGTCCTCTTCGTTCGGTGCATTCTTTTCTCTGCTCACAAAGACTGGATGTGTTATGGGTACGTTTCTTTATACCGCTTGACTTGGGTTTCGTTGTTAACCCTTTCAAAGGCAGTATCCCCCAGCTGCGTGTCGCTGAAAAAACTCAGAGCTGCTGCTGGGTACTAGTTTTACAAGTCTGTTATCAGTAAGCAGCTACACCTATTGCTGTCAATTGTTCACCACAGTATTATGAGACAACAAAACTGTAATTCTGCTTTATCCTTAAATGTGAGAGGAAACGTAAAGAGAAGACACAGTGTATCAGCATGCTGGTGATGTCAAGCAGCTACTGCGGCATTCTGAGCGCAAGCAGTTGTGTGGGACTATTGTGGCAATGAAAGGGTTAATCCTGTTATTAATGTCCCTGTGTGTGTGTTTTTTTTTTGCTTGTTTGTTTATTTTTCTAAGTTCACTTCTGTTAAACTTGCTTGCCTGGCAGCCCTTCTTGTCCAGTTTGTGGCCATTTAAAGAGCAAAGTGTGTGCATGTGTAAGACAGAACGGGCAGGTGTAGCTCACCATGGGATGCCAAACAAAAATCATGTTGGGGAGCTGACTTGCTGCTGTTGCAGGAAATTTGTTGGTGAATGTTCACTCCGTGTTCCAAACTGAAAGTCAGTTTGAGCAAGTTTAATGCTTAACAGCATAGAATAAGGATGATATTGAGATAATGATATATTAACACATTTCTGCCAACGTCAAATCAGTACTTCTTTATGGAGCTGAGACATGGCGAACCACAGTTACCATCACCAACAAGATCCAGACTTTCATCAGTTCCTGTCTGAGGCGCATACTGAGGATCCACTGGCCAGACAGGATCAGCAATGAGGACCTGTGGCAACAGACAAATCAGAAGCCAGCCGATGCAGATATTCTCCAAAGGAGATGGAGGTGGATAGGCCACACCCTAAGAAAGCCTGCCGACAACACCACCAGGCAGGCATTGTCCTGGAACCCCAGGGAAAAAGAAAGAGAGGCCGCCCAAGGAACTCCTGGCGCCGAGACCTGCATGCGGATATGACAGCGTTGGGGAAAACCTGGAACCAGCTGGAGAGAATTGCCCTGGACCGTGATGCCTGGAGGACCCTTGTTGGCGGCCTATACCCCAGAAGGGGTTGTAGGCGTAAGTGAAGTGAAGTGAACTTGCGCAAGATTGTTTCCCTTTGCCCAAGATATTTTTAGTTGACTGCCCGTTGAAGAGGATTGCGTCCTATTTTGCACACCGTTCCAAAATTCAACGCAGCACATTGATGGACTGACCAATGGGAGGGTGGAAGAGTGGGGATTGTGAGAGATCGGCATGGAACAGTAATCCTGCTTTCAGTGCAAGGTGTGAAAAGCCAGAGAGGGGGAGGAGGTAAGGAGAAAGGGATCAGGTGAGGAGTGGGAAGAGTAGGGGTGAACCTGGCAGTGGGGTCGTGCTCTGGCCGTCAACATATGTAAAAGAGTCAAGTCAAGTATGTGGCGATGCAGTTGGCTGACACGGGTGAGGTCTGTTGTCCGAATGCAATGGTAGGCCTCATCAGTATGCTCCAAGTCGCTGTCGTCTTTCAAGAAACAGGTCGCATAACTCGTGACGCTGCTGGTTGGTGGTGCCATCAAAGGAGGGCCAAGGACAGACAAAGCAAGAGTGGTAGGTGCAGACCAGGTAGTAGATTCAAATTTGAATCTTATGATCCATTTGTCCACATTTTTTTGGCAGTTCGCTGACATCCATTTGAAATTTTGTTTTAGATTTCCGCCTGCAGCAGCCACCTCACTTTGCAACTAGATTTACACCTGTTGGTGTTGACAGGTGCCAGGTGTTCAGGGCTTCTCTGCTGTTCAGTGCTGTCATAATGGCTGCACTGTTTTCGGTGTATTTTTTTTTGCCTCTAGATAAAGTATCATAGCCGACTGGGTTCCACCTGTATGTTCCTGGCTTGACAAGGTCCTGCCAGCCTCGCCCCTAGTCCCTGTCCTTTGTCCTTACTCCATTCCATTCAGAGTCCATTCAGCTTTCCCATCCATTTGCTGCCTGTGCCCTATCTGTTCAGCCTATCACACCTGGCGCCGTGAGCAGGTACTGTTTCATGCCAACCTTTCCATTCATTCCCCTTCTGCCCACCCTTGCCCTTGGTGGGTCCATGTGGTGATGCAAGCAGGATTCCCACAGGATTAAGGGCAGCTCAAGTCAGTCAGGCAAATAAAGAAGACGGTGTAACTGATCACTGTCACCTTCGTCACCATGGCCATGTCCAGCGTCTTCCTGCCCCAGCATTCAGCTTTCACTGGTGAGGAAGGCAGTAGGAAAATCAGCAACAGCCAGGTGTGTTTTTTCACCTGCAGTCCCCTGGGTGATGGAGCGGCTGCCCTCTGGCTGATCGCCACCCTCAAAGCCAGGTTCGTCAGATCATCGGGCTGCTGGCGAAGAAGATCAACACCTTGGCCAAGGTTTTTGGCGTCCTTGAAGAATGCTGGTGAAAGCACCCCAGCTTCAGTTGTGTTGACTTTTGGAGACCACAGAACACACATCCTCCAACATTGTCCAGCCTCTGTTCAAAGGCGTCAAACCTGGCCAGAGGCTGCAGAGCTGCAGATGCAGCTTTGGGGCAGCCGTCAAGACCTCGAGAAGACTGTGGGATTCTTTGTGGCAACAGGATTGAAGATCTGACACAAGCAATAAAATCAACCACAGAAAAGAGAAGACCAAGGCATTGGCTGACAGGACAGCTATAGTCTCCCTTGAGTTTTATTATCTCGTAGAGAGGGAGTGGAATAAAGGTAAAAGAGTTGGTGAATCCCACTCCCAAGCAATCCGTCCGTGTTCGTGGGAAAAAAAAAAAAACCCAGAGAATGCAAAACTCGTTACAGTCATAACGTCAGTGATACCTGATACTGAGATCATACAAATGAAGCAGTAGGAAACCGACCACGCAGTCGGCACAACGCAGCATGTGCGCTTACAGCATGATAATGGCGTCAAAACAGCAGGGAAATAGTGAACGCTAATGCTCACACATCATGGCATGTGCCCACACTGAATGAGTGGTATGAAGCTGCGAATCAGAGGTCAATTTAGCTGCAGCCTATTCAGTAGCCAGCCTCTGGACCACAAAAACAGTAGCCGGGAACGACAAATTGGCCCATAGAGCAAGGCTTTGGGGCTCAACGGTGAATATTGAGGTGTAATTCAATCTGTATTTCTCTGTGGTTCCATTCTATAACAGACTACACTTCAGAATGTCGTGAATCAAAGAGTTCAATGCTAGCTTTTTAATGATTCCAAGTCATTAAGCAAATTAGGTTTGAAGTGGTTTTTAAAGGGCAGTTAAAACAGATGTTCATCAGAAAAAGGTAAGTTTTTCAAAACCGAACAACCCTGATTAGATCGTAACACTACTGTTTAATGTCTGGTAATGGGGCGAATCTGTGCACAATACATAGTTCCCTGATCTACGAGAGCAAACAGATACTCCGTAGAAGCATTAGAAAGCATACATACTGTGATAAGGTAAACCAATCAAGTTGTTCACCGCGGAACATGTTTCCAAGCTGCTGTCTGACAATGGAAATAGCTTTAAAACCATGATTCACTTCAATCACTTCAAGCTGTTTGCCGAAGCATAGAAATAAATGTTTTGGGAATCTTCTGACAGCTATCTTAACAACAGTGGTAGGGCGCACTGAACATCTATCTTTTCCTCGGCATCGTCAGTGAACCTGTTTCCATTGCCCTCTGTCTGGCAGCTGTTTACTTTGATCTGTTCTTCATTGTATTTGTGTTCTGTGTCTTTTTTTTTTTGTTTACTTCTTTTTTGTGTGTGCCAGATTTACGAAATTGTTGCTTAGAAGCCACCTCGTGTGTGGCTGTGAAAATCTACATGCCCAAAGCAGAACTGGAGTAAGTGCGGCATGACTATGGCTTAGGTACAGTTTCGGTGATGACAGCATGGCACATGAAACTGACTGGGTTCTCTCGCATGTCCCATTCATCCCGCAGTGTGTGTGTGTTGTGTTGGGCATGTCAGTCTGTGTACAGTGTACTTGATCTCTGCATCGCAGGATCATGTTCAGGTTGCTACCAGGGCGATTTAAAATAGCGAACTGATTTGCCCAACATAGATGTCATTGGCAAATTGGCTCACATCTATCTCGGATGTGAATTTTTGAGAAAAATACTCGGATTTTTAGATGGGAAGTACTTCCAACATGAAATTCAAGGTACAACGGTCTGATGTATATTTCTGTGCGGGGATATCGGTGAGATAGGGGTGTGCAAACTTTAGACTAGAGTGTCATGTGAGACAGCCGTTTTTTTTTTTTTTTTTTTCACAGAAATATGAAAATAACTTGGAACAGGCAATAATCCGCAGAAGTACACACACCACCACATGCCATGTAACTGCTGTCTCAAAACCACTGTCACTGTGAAAGTTATCAGCACAAATTCCATCACTTACAGGGAGATGCAAAGCATCACCCGGACTAAGCTCAGCACAAGGCACAACAGACTTAACAGTCTCTTGTGCCGAAAACTCAAGGTGGTGCCTTCTCCAGTCTGCTTGTGGGCAGGAAGAACAGTCGGCGTAGCATGTGCTCCAAAAATGCCCAATGCATGAACAGCCAAGGAGGAAGGTGTGGTACCACAGAGACAACTCTATGACGAAGCTCTACAGCAGTCCGCAAGAGCTGGAGAAAACGGCACTATTCATCTCAAGGGCCAGACTGACCGTGTAGACCAAGGCGTACGCAGAGAAGAAAAAGAAGGCAACTCAAAGTGGTCAGACAGGGAAATGCATGGTCTGTGTTTCTCTTCTTTCTGCACAGCTCAAGGGTGGGTTTGTTACCTCCGCTGAGGAGCCAGGGTTTTCACCTTTGTCTGAAGGCTCGTTGTTTTACCTGTCCGCAAGGTCATGCAGAAACTACTGAACTCAACTTACCAAAACTTGATGGAAAGGCCGACTGCCCTTCCCCTCCCCTCCCTCCCAGATGTCTTGCTTGGAGTCGGTTCACATGCTTGATTGGTATGGTTGTAGTCTGCATGCTCTCTTCTTCTTGTAGAATGGAAACAGATGTGAGACGTCATTCGAGGCCTGAATCAGTGAATGCCAAGACGAGATCTTGCTTTTATGGCAGGATATCTGAAGGGAAAGCAGTTGGAAATCGGAAACAAATGGTGGATACAGCGGTTTACTGCAGTGATTGGGCCCGTTGTGACATGAACACCTGCATGTGCCGCGCATACTGTAGCTAGTTGTTCTGACATGATTTTTATAGAGCGGTTCCCTTTACAGTTGAATGATGAGGACAAGAGGTAAAAAGGAAAGAATAAATCTCTCGCATACAAAACTGCAGAAACTCACACATCACATGCAAGAGCAAATGTACATATGACAGGGATCCCGAAGGCATACGCTGTGTACATAATGAGCGCACTAACATTGATTAAGGATGCGGAAATTTCAGGGGCCAAGTGTGTTCATATCGCAGATGTTTTGACAAAGTCGGATGGCATTTTATTCCATTAGCAAAGGCTGTGTTAGTATGTAACAGACAGTGTCAGTGTCCATTAGTTAGACTGTTTACTGTTTCCTCAGGTTGGAGGTTTGCTGAAACACAGTTCCATTGAAAGTGATGTTTGTATGCCTGTGCATGATGGTGTTGTTTTTTTTTTTTTTTTTTTTTTTTTTAAAAAGTTTTTGCTAAAGATCAAGAGGAAAATGTCGCTTTTAACATGGTTGAAGAGAAGAAGCATTTGCGTTGGGGCTGGGGAAAATGGTGTCATTAACAAAACGGGAGAGACAGTGTAACTCTGTCTTTGTCCGTCTCTCTGTCTCTGTCTGCCTGTCTCTCTCTCTCTCTCTCTCTCTCTCTCTCTCTCTCTCTCTCCCCCCCCCCCTCCCCCCTTTCTCTCTCTCCCTCCCTCTCCAACTGTTCTGTTGTGTGTGTGTCCATCTATCAGATTTCACCGTTACAAACAAAGATGGTGTCAGTAAGCCAGGCTTCTCATCCAGTACACCCTTGCATGCAAATGAACAGTGAAATGAACATCCACAACATGATCTTTTTTTTTTCCACTTGCTTCCACAAAAATGTACACATTTTATTGTAAAGTTCACCTGCAACATAGCATATGGTTGGAAGGCCGCAGGCAGCAGGAGCTGAACAGTTTTCTGGCAGTTCTTGTGTGACCTCTGAGGAATGGAATATGAGGCTGAATAATTTGAAGGAAGGCTCCATTGTGACAGTGATTGATTTTCAGTGCTTGAGGAACCCTGGTATAGCATACACTCTCTCACATGAGCGTGCACGCACACACAGACAGAGGCACACATCCACATACAGACACATGCAACACACACATTATTGATAGCACACATGGACACAAACATGGAAGCATAAACATGCGTGTGCAGACACGCAAACATGCTATCTGCATAAAAACAAGCTGCACAAAAACATTCTCTCTTCTGCTTTCTCACAGACACAAGCACGCGCACACACACACATACACACATACACACATACACATGTCACACACACACACACACACACACACACACACACACACACACACACACACACACTTTGCTATTCAGTAAAATCAGTTATTATTTTAAACAGGTTTTGGATAAACAATCAGGGTTGCCTCAATAATTTGTGTGTTCAGTTCTGAGCAGACAGCTTAGATTGGGGAAGGAGGGGGGGGGGGGGGGGGGTGGTAATTTGATATACATGAATTTCTCAGTAGATTATTTGGCTTATGCTTGCCATGAAACGCTGGTTCTCTCCGCCACTTGTTGCATTGTACTCATTACGCCACATGTTTTTGTTTGTTTTTTATTAGCTAATTCTGTTGCTGTGTATATCTGTTCGTGATAATGTCTGTTTCTCACTTCTGTTGGTTTTCATAGATTGTGTGGTTTATGTTGGTCTATCTTCTAACAGCATGGGTCTGATGAAAAAGGACATCTGTTTACTTGATCTGTTGATCAGTTGTCTGTTGCTTGGTCCCATTATTCAGGGAAATAGGATTATAGCTTTATTGAATTTATTGACCTCTCTCTCTCTCTCTCTCTCTCTCTCTCTCTCTCTCTCTGGAAACAGAAGATAGTTTCATTTCTTCACACCTTTCCCCTCCCCTCCCCTCTCCCCCCCTCCCTCTCTCTCTCTCTCTCTCTCTCTCTCTCTCTGGGAAGTAAAGATTTTTCATTTTTTCGTGTGTTCACACCTCTCCACCCACCCCCCCCCCCCCTCTCTCTCTCTCTCTCACACACACACACACACACACACACACACACACACACATGTATATATATATATATATGTGCCATGTGTGTATCGCTAATCTTCTGTCTTCCCTCTTTCTGTTTCCGTTCCTCCCTCCATGTTCTTTCCACCTCCTCCCATCCCCATTTTTTTTAAATATTTTTTTTCTCCCTTGTCTGTTCCTCTACATCTTGAGACTGAGGCATCACCAGACATCATTTGTGACTTCATAGTGTGTACGTAGTGGGGCCTCCTGTATATCCCAACATTTTGCGCAGGCTTCACTGTGTGATTTTACTATATAGATCCAAATTCAGACGTTGCGGGTCCAGGTAGACCAACATCCTCAAAGATTCTCAAGAATTTAGACTTTAACAGTTGTTGCAAGTCAGTCTCAACTTATACTTGATGTGCTGCAGTAGTTTATTGCTACTTTTTTTTAAACTGTATGTCCTCCAGCCTTCACGCTTTATCAGGAGTACATAGTTATGATTATTTGGTTCCCTTTTGGTGCTCAGACTCCAGACTTTGGTGATACAGAGTAAATTGCCTAGGAGCACTTCTTACAGTTCTAGAGATCATATAAGAGTGTTGTGTGTGTGTCTCTGGGTACAGGGGTACCCTGGAAGCATGGTGAAGGTTTTAAGGTGGTGAAGTCCTGGTGATGCTGCCTACAATGTCAGCCTCAGTGGCGTTCTGAAGTCAGTCGCCTCTCTCCGCCTTTGACGTTGATCATTCGTGTTCCTGACAGCAAGCGTATGGGCTTGAAGGACGTGGAGCGTTCAGGGAAGGGGTATGAGAGAGGGATGGTGCCTCACAAACTGTGTGTATTTGGCAACATGGGAGGTGTGAATGTAGAGCAGGTGCTTTGAAGATGTGTATTTGGCGACATGGGAGGTGGTAGAGTGCAGAGCATGTGGTCTTGAAGGTGTATTTGGCGACATGGGAGGTGGTAGAATGTAGAGCAGGTGCTTTGAAGATGTGTATTTGGCGACATGGGAGCACTTGGCTCGCATGAATTTTCCAGCAGTGCTGATCAGCTTACATACGCCTTTATATAAGTACAGAGGAAACTCTGCAAGCCCTTGAATGTCTTTGTGTCTACAAATTTTCAAAATGATCTAATGGGAAAGTGAATCAAAATCAGGGGAAAAAAAAAAAAGAAAAAAAAAAAAAAAGTCCACAAGAAAAAGCCTTTGTAGCTTCAAAGGGAAAATCTTCATTGGCAAATGAATTTGAAAGGGACGTAAAGAAAAATGTCTCGGAAGAGCATGTGGTTACGGTGATGTCAATCAGTTTGAAACAGAAAAAGATGTCGTAGAAGAGCAAGTTTTCAAGGGGCTGACTCTTCGTCAAGAGGAGGAAATTGAGCTGAAACAAAGAAAAAAAGATCCTAGGACAAGTTCTCATGTGAGGGTATTCTTAACTGCAAAAGCCTTTTTTTAATTGAAGGTTGATACACACAGTAATACATGTTTTAGTATGATATAAAACGGTCCTTGTGTTTGCTGAAGATAATTTGTTTATCACAGGGTCTTTTGGTGTATAAGCGGGTGAAAAAGATTTCATTTATAGTTCAGGCACAGTGGAACGTAATTCTGCTTCATACACATCAGAAATTGACATTGACTGGTACATGTATTTGACGTGTAATTGTAAATGTTACTACAATACTACTAATAATAGATATTTATGGTTCTTTACCTATGAAAAGACCAGAGTGCATACAAAGTTCTTTGCATGCTCATGCACATGCACACAAAAACACACATACATAGACACACACACACAAACATGCACGCACGCATGCACACACGTACACACCCACAAAGGGATACATGCACACAGGTACAGGCACAACCATGCGCACATACATACACATTCATACACACATTCATACACACACACACAACTCTCTCTCTCATTAGGAGACACACACACACACGCACGCACGCACGCAAGCAAATAAGGCTGAGGGTCCGTGAGAAGTACAGTAGTCTTGAGAGACGACTTGAAGGAAAAGAGAGCAGTCAAACTGGGGGGAGGGTAAGGAAGCTGATTCCAAGGCGCAGACTCCTGAACTCTTGGAGTTTAAGCGTGAAGTGGTGTGTGTGCTGGACTGATGTGCTTACCGCATGTCAAGGCTGTGAGCTGTGTAGCCTACGCAGACTTACCATGACCATAGTTCATACATGCCAGCTGGTCAGCACAGATAAATTCCAGCACTGACGCAGCTATACAAGAGTTCCTCAAAGCATTAAAGAAGAAACAAACAAAACCAAAATTAAAAAAAAAAAACTCTTGGTCAAGATGTCGGAAAGAAAAAAAAATCAACTTTGTTACCCAGAAATTGCAGTATTTTGTTTATCGTCCGTATCAGATGCATGTTTGCATGTATTCATGAAATCAGCTTTGTTACCCTGAAATTGCAGAATTTCGGTTATCATCCATATTGTATGGATGTTTACGTTTATTGATGAAATCAGCTTTGTTACCCTGAAATTGCCGTATTTTGGTTATCGTCCATATCAGATATATGTTTACATGTATTGATGAAATAAACTTTGTTACCCTGAAATTGCAATATTTCGGTTATCGCCCATATTACTAGCGCCAGATGTATGTCTACTATATTGATAATAACATGGCCCCGTATGGTCAGCTAGGCTGCATACAAACATGTGTTGAATGGAATTGAATTGCATGTATGTATATTGAACTGTAAACATTTTCAGTTGCATGTGTTGGAACTGTAAAATCTGCATGATGACGTGGAGGAAAAACACACAGAGGCAAGATTTCTTACAGCACAGTATCAAGAGAGTCAGTAGAGACAGGGCATGACTGCATGCAGAAAGCTCAGTGGTCTTGAGGAATAAAAGCATGCTTGTAACATAGTTGTTCTCGATGGGCGTTCATTGACTATTGAAAAGGAAAACCCTGTCTGAATTTTCGGGCTAAACAGATCTTTTTTCAGTTACTCATGCCTTGCATGTTTTGATAATATACATGAAGTGTACGTTATACATACAAATTATGACATCAGAGTAGGAGATGAAGAAACTGCCCAGATCAGTTTGAATTCTTTTCTTTTTTTAAAAAAAAATTGGGCGTATATTTTTTAAGAGATGCTGGTGCAAATACATTAAAATGAAAGAAATACTATGCACCTGACTGGTTAGCAGAAATAAAGGCGCAGGTGTGAACGTTTGAACAGATCAAAGAAAAAGAAGCAGATACCACAATAAAGAAACAAAGATTACTGACAAAAGAAAACCAGCTAAAACAAATTCAGTATTGCACTAAGAATGGCTTTATCCTGAATCCAGACTTTATTTTTCAGATCTGTCTAAATAATGAAAGCAAAGATGGGTGTTGTTTCAAATTTTGCGTTCACTTTGGAAATCGATAAAATTCAATAGTTCGAGTCTCAGACACTGCATATTTTTCTCTTGTGTTCACCATGGGGTGATCTAGACTCTAGTCTTTTGTGGTTAAGATGGTAAACTGAGTCCTTATTAATGTTTTGCACGTTCTAAAGCATGTAACGGTGCCCAAGGAAAGAAACTGAGCTATCAGTGAGAGAATTCAGTTGGAAATTGTCTTTGATTGTAAGGTAGCTACGCATGCAAATGTGTGGCCCTGTGCTGCAACAACTTGCAGCTCACTAGCTGAGCAGTCAAAATTTGCGCAAAGAAATCTGCCGTGGCGATGAGGTTATACAATGAACACAATATTAAGGAAAAGGAACTGAAAGAAAAAAAAAAGTGTGGTAACAAATCTTGGCCTCTGTGTTTTTCAGGCAGGGGAGAACAGAGAGAGGGAGAGAGGCGGACGAACAAACGCGGATGGACTGCACTACGCAGACTTAGACCTCGTGCGCAAACCCCCCCAAGATGATTCGACCGAATCGGTCCATTCACGCACCACCCCCACCGAATATGCCTCCATCCGGCTGTACTAGGCGACAGAGGCTGCGGAAGTTAGGCTGAAGCTGGCATGCCAGAAAGGGGGGATCCTGTTTCTCAGAGACACACGATAGTTGTTCAGTTTACTGCTGATATTTTTCATGCAAATTACAGCCATGCACTTTTCAGTTGTTTTGACTTGCAGAGTCTTTTGGCTTTTTTGAATTGGGGATGGGCTGTGTGTGTTCAGTGCTTGCCAGCTTTTGTTTTGTTGGTTTGAAGTTTGAATCGTGTGTGGTACGTGTAGGTTTACGCTTCCTCAGATTTGTTGGATACCTGACATAGTGTCAGATAGAGCTTCCACAAGTGTTCTTACCATCGTGACTTGAAAGCTTGTGAGTGTGTTTGTCTGGGGTATGTATGTGTATGTGTGTGTTTGCATGTTTTGTTCTTGTTGATTTGTTTTGTGTAACCTGTAAGAGAGGACGGAATGTGTACGTGTGTGTGTGTGTGTGTGTGTGTGTGTGTGTGTAAGGGATGAAAACAGGATTAATCTGCACAGCCTGTACATTAAATTTGTGTCCCCCCACCACCCCCCTGCCCAGCCCTGTCCCTGGGGTATCTCTTTAAGAGTCCAGTGTACCTACACTTCCTCCACTAGAATTTTTTTTTTAATCATGTGAATGGGCAATGCAATGTGGCAAAAAATCATTCATCTAAAATCATGTAGGGTTGTTGGTAGGGTAATTATATCAAGCTTGATGGAAAAAAAACCTCAGAATTCAGTGTTGTTGATAAGGGATAACTTGTATCAGATCTGGGAGAAATTCATTTGTAAAAAAAGCACACAATGTCATTTGGTTGGGATGACTTGTATCTAATTTGGCACAAATAAAAAAAAAAAAGTACAGAGCGTTGATGATAGGGTTAATCTGTAATTAGTTGGCAGAAAATCATGGAAAAAAAAAAAAGAAAATTGCAAAATGTTTGTTGATAGGATAACACATATCAAATATAGCAGGTAATTTATATCCAGCTTGGCAGAAATTGAAAAAAAAAAAAAAAAAAAAGAAAAGAAAATCACACATCGTAGTTCATATCAGTAGTTCAAATGTAGTTTGGTATACTGTTGAGTTTCTGTCCTGTGAAGTAAATCATGTTATGCCTGTCTGCAGTCGACATCGTGGTCCTGGACAAGATCTGAAATAGAACCGGCCTTGTGTTGATTTCTGTCTGACTTGGAACCTCAGCTGCCCTCCCTTGTCTGTCTTCTTTCCTCACCCAGAACTCTGAGGCTCACTGTTTGTTGGGTTTTTTGCACTTGCTATATATGAAAACAGTCCCACCATTAAGTTATCCACACTCCGTTTTCGGGGGATGATTTCTGGACAGGAGACCACTGTGTATGTGTTTAATTTTTCATGTCATCCATCCCACCGATACATGATAGCTTACTGTTCTCTGAAAGAATTGGGATGGGATTTGACACATGTGTAAGATTTTTTTTACACACGTCTTTATGCAGAGGATCTCGTTTTAAAGTCTCATATAAAGGACTAGTGAGGGGGAGGGGGGGGTGTGGAGGGGGAGTCTGAACAGGTTTGTTAACTCTGAAGAGGAAATCTTGTCCAACCTGCTGTCTCCGGTGGGAATACAAACCCCAGACCTTGGAACAAGAGTGATGTCTCAACCGCTGGGCCAGTCAGGCTGCTAGAACCGCCCTGTGTCCGAAATCATGGGCAACGGGACAGAGGTAGTGTCAGCTGTTCCACAGACTTTTAGATTGGCTTTCAGCAGCGTCGTCGCTGTGTTGTCTTTTGTGATGTTTCTTCCCAGGGGATTATGTGGGTCGGAGTTTTCTGTTGTTGTACACATTCCACTGATTTTCTCCCCAGAACAGGTGATGATGATAACAGGGCTGTGTTTCAGGGTGAATGTATATCTTCCATTGGTCAGCAGGTACTTAACTGTTGGTGAAGTGGCAATATTTATTTTAGGGGAAACCACTGAAAATGTCCAGGAACACAAAACAGATTTTTTTAGGAAAAAAATGAATACTTTTTGGGGGTGTTTGTTTTCTGGGGGGGGGGGGGGGGGGGGGGGGGCTCTTTTTCCATTTTAGAGGATGTGTGATTGTTTAAGAAATTAAACAGTGATACACTTAAACTCTGTTTTGGGCAGGGAAATGGACGGTAATACATTTGCCAATTTGCTGAAATTATTACTTCAAGCAAATGAACTGAAATGTCTGAGAAGTGAAACAAAAAATAAACAAAATTATACCTTGATCAATATTGATCACATTCCAGTCAAAACTGCTGTCAGCTGACATTTCAGGGAATTATCGACACTTGTATATGTATGCTTTGTCTTTTTTTTCAAACCTTTCTTTTTCTTTTTTTTTTTTTTTTCATATGCCAAGGGCATATGTTTATTCAGGAAGAGGTAGTTCCTTTTTTTTGTATTTACATGTCGGTGGAAATTTCAGTAACTCTAACAGTTGTTTTTGACTGCTGTTTGTTTGCTGAAGTTTACATGTTATTTATGGAATGTTGAGACAGATTTTCGTAGGCTATCACTGAAAAATTTGTTTGGGTGTGTATGTGCACGATTTCTTATTTTGGGAATCTCCACACGATACAAGAGAAACAGTTTAAAAGATGTAGACATTTTCTATGCAAAATATATTTGTCCATATTTAGGTATGTAAAGACACAAATCTGTTTGTATGTGACATGCCTTTGCAAGTATGTGTTATTTGCCTTACTTAGTTTCCAGTCATTAGAGAGGGGGGTGGGGGTGTGTGGTGTGTGTGTGTGTGTGTGTGTGTGTGAGAGAGAGAGAGAGAGAGAGAGAGTGAGTGAGTGAGTGAGAGAGCTCAAAATACACTAGCAGAGAAAATTCAGTCATGCTGAGAAAAGTTGTTGTGATTGCATGCAGATAGTAAGAAAAACATATCAGAGTGACAGTGAGGTGGACTCAGTGAATATTGTTAGGACAGCACTTCAGAGCACATCAGGGAATTATGTCTTCCTGTATTTGGGGGGGGGGGGGGGGGGGGGGGGAATGGAAGAACCACAGTTCTTGCCTCATCCCCCTATCTCTGTGCGCATTTTTTATGTGTGTGAGTGTGTTTTGTGTGCATACATGCATGCAATTATGCGCCCATAGCAATTTTTTATTGCTAGTTTTTCAGTGACAAATGACAGTAGAAAATCAATGAATGAAAGAATTTTTGTAATGTTTGTTTTTAAAGAAGTGCATGCTGAATATTCAACATTAATGGATACATTATGAAGAATCAAAATTTGATGCAATTGTATTTTTTTTTTTAGAATGTGTGTAAGTGATTATTTTGTTGAAGTAGGCATTGTCAGTATTGCCCTTGTTGTGCCATTTGTAGTTCATCGCTGCTGGTGGAAATAAAGTTCAAGTTCTCTCAACAGATTTTAGATGAATAAATTATAAAGTGAGCTTTGAATTCTTCTAGTTCTGATGATTTTTTTTTTATTTCCAATTCTTCCTTCACTCCATGGGTAGTCACTGGGGCACCACACTGAAGAACAGTTCACCAGGTGTGTCCAGTTCTGTCCGTTGTGTGCTCAAGGCTGGGCCTCTGCAAAAGGTTTCCCTGTCCATTCTGCAGTATCAGTAGACAGTAGTTTTTGTTTGTTTGTTTTCTGTCTTCCCCTCAATCTCCCTTTTCGAAGGACTGCTCTAACGAGGGTATTAGATCTTGTTACATAGCCGTTCTAACGTCGCTTTTTTTTTTCAGGTGATATTACTAGATCTATGTTGGGGGTCAGATGGGCTGCTGTATGTTTTGATTCACTTGTTGATTGGTGATGTGATCTCTGTATTGGATGATCACTATCCAGAGTAACAACAGCTCAGTTCCATGGCTTGTATTCACCTTTCCAGAACGACTGTGAAGGTCCATGTCTCCCTTGCATAGGAGATGGAAGATGCCAGTGCATCCATGAGCCTGGTCTTGTGTTTCATGGAGATGTTATCATCTTTCAGGGAGGTTTTGGTCTGGGCAGTGCCGGTGTTGTCTCTGCTGCTCATGAGAGGATTTCTGGTCAGGATCCCACATGGCTAATGAAGCATCCCAAGTAGCTGAATAGTTTCTAGTTTCTGTCCATGGGCAGTTATGTGACTAATGATGGTGGTGGTGTGGCTGATCACCAGCCTGATGTTCTTGACGCTGATTTTTATGCCGTTATCTTTGCGGGTTCTTGGTCAGTGCCTGCCAGACCATCGATGTCATCTTTGAAGCAAAGGTTTGAGATGGTTCTTCCTCTTATGCTTACTGTTTAGACATGATTTTCAAAGTACATGTTGTGTTGAGTTCCAGAAACATGTTGAAAAGTGAGGGGGAGAGAAGCTAGCACTGACAAACTCCAGCTGAAGTATACAACAACTTTGCATTAATGCCCAGTAGGAGCCCTTTACTAATTGCTTTTGAGTACACTTGCTGGATGGTGTAAACAGCTGTACCTGATGTCAAGTTTATTCATTAAGGACCATGAAGTCGCCTGACAGACTGTCAAATGCCTTCTTAAAGTCTATGAAAATGTAGTACAGCGTCCTCTGGTGTAGGAGATGCTTTTCACAGAGAGTATAGTGCAGAAGTTTGGCAGAGTTGGAGTTTCCTTTCTTTGGAAGGGGTGATGATGAATAATTCAGTCCATGGTATGGTCCATCCCCCGAAAATCCAGTTTTTGTATACTTCGACTTATTTGGAACTAGTTTGACTTTACACCCCAGATGAATTATTTTTTTATGAAATATTGTGACTCCAGTGTGTAAATATTTGTAAAGTAGCTTTTCTGCAATGTTCGAAACTGCAGTTGCACATACTTTTGCTGATAATGCTAAGGGTTCCGCTGATAATTGCTCGTTTTATAACTGTTGTTAAAGATCTGTCTGTCTGTGAATGGAAATTCCATCGAAAAGATCTCTGAATGAGAGTCTTAACGCTGTAGTGGTTCCATGATCAACCTTTTTTGTGGAAGGTTGAAACAAAGCATTACCGTATGCAATAAATAGGATTTGGGGGGTGGGGGGGGGGGGGAGAGTTATATAATTCTGTCAAGAGTTCATTGATTTTTTTTTTTTAATTGTTGGGTTGTTGATGTTTGTGTGCCTTCTTTGTTGATTACTTGCCAGGTTTATACATCCAGGGAAGCCTGTTGGGTTGTTGATTTTTGAGTGCCTTCTGTGTCAGTTAGTCGCCAACTATTGTACATCCTCCTCCCAGGTGCTGGCTTGTATTTTACAGGTCTTCAGGGTTTGCAGGCTGGGTAGCTTTGAGATATTCAGCTGGGATACTGCCCATGTCTGGTGCCTTGCCACAGCTGGTTCATTCGGCAGCCTTCTTCATTTCATTCATTCAGCTGGGATACTGTCCATGCCTGGTGCCTTGCCACAGCTGGTTCATTCGGCAGCCCTCTTCATTTCATTCATTCAGCTGGGATACTGTCCATGCCTGGTGCCTTGCCACAGCTGGTTCATTCGGCAGCCCTCTTCATTTCATTCAGAGTCTGTGGGAGATCCTGTGTTCCAGCACTTGTTTCTGATCAGCTGTGTCCAGGACGGCTGGGTCATCTTAGAGGGTCTACTGAGGAGGTCCGAGATGCACTGCTCACCAGCTTTCTGTGATGCTTCCTTTGTGTTTCAGCATGGTGGACCCAGCAGGAGAAAGGATTGGAGTGATGTTAGGTTTGAGTGGACCATACATGGTTTTAAGTGCCTGAAAGAAGTGTTTCAAGTCGTTCAGGTCAGCATGCTGCTGCACTTGGTTTCTTTTCCAGACTCACCTCTTGTCCTGCATGAGCTGTGAGTTCTTTCTACACCTTACTGTGTGGGCGTTTGAAGCAGTCGCACTTGGCTGTGTAACTACTATCATTCTGCCCAAAGAAAGAAGGCCTTTCGTTTTTCCTTCAACAGTTGTGTGGTTTCGAAATTTTCTTCAGCCAGCATGGGTGAGCTTATCGCTTTGGGCCGAGGATGTCATTTAGAGATTTACTGCAGTTGTTAACACATCTTTGTACTGGTTTCATTTTTCTACCAGTCAGAGGTCCATGGTTTGTCTGCCTAGGTATTGAGATGGTGCTGATACTTTTCCACAGGTTATTGATAATCCCTTCACGACTGTAAGAGTGTGAGCTCTTGGCTGCGGGTGATGAGTTGAGAATTGATATCCACTTTTATTCTTGGTGGGTGTGTGTGTGTATGTCAAATTCTGTCTATGGAGCAATGAAGAAAATATGTATTTACTGTACATACATTAATGAATCATCATCCCCAGTTTTCTCCTTTTTTTTTCTTTCCATTTTTTCTCCCCCTCCCCCCCCCCCCCCCCCCCCCCCCCCCCCCCCCCCCCCCCCCCCCCCCCCCCCCCCCCCCCCCCCCCCCCCTCCCTCAATATTATCAGTATTTGTTTTCCATTGTTCTACTTCCCATTTTTAGTTTCATAACCAACTTGCTAGAGGTTTTTCTCTGATTTTTTTCTCTCTTAATCTGGGAGTAAAATATTAAGGAACCTTACTTTTAACACATCTGTTGTGGTTAAGGGTTGCATTCAGACAGACATTAGGCCTGAACTTGTACCAGGCTGGTTGTTGTTAGATAATCAGTACTTGCCTCACTTCCTTTACTAGTTTACTGTGTACAGTACTCATGTTTATTCCTGTTCTGTTTATTGACACTGGATGTGTGTATCTGTTTGGTATATAACAACCTCTTGGACTTCGGGTGTTTCCAGTTTTGTTTTTTTTTTTATGCATTTCTGTTTTTTTTCTTTCTTCCTCCATCTCTCAAAGAATCTTAGCCAATGAAAGAGGCTTTAATGCAAATTCAGAGGACAAGGAAAGTTGGTTTTTTTTTATTTTTTTTTGTTTTTTTTTTTTTAAGCGAAAACCCCAGCGGAGGAAGTTAATAAGAAAATTATTTCTTTAAAAGGTTTGGCTTAGAGGATGAATTTACTTCAGCACTTTGTTGTTTGAACGTAAAGTGGATTGCTTCCCTTGCTTAAGAAGGAAATGGGAAGGAGGATTGAAAACCAGATGAAAATAATAATGTTCATGGTATGCTTTTTTTTTTTTTTAATGAACAGAAAATGTTGGGGGATAGGGTAGAGGCGTAGGTGGGGGGTGGGGTGGGCAGATTCCATGTTCATTCACTGTATTTTAAATATTCATTCTGTAACTAGAGTCAGTGAGGCCTACTTCAGCCTTTTTTTCTTTTTTTTTTTTTCCGCTCATGATGCAAGTGAAATGTGTTTAAGCGAAAACAAGACTACTTCATTTGTTTTCAAAACAAGCTGTGCAGAAAAAACTAGTAGCAGAAGAAATACGTTTTCTCCTTGAATTCAGATCATGGCATTAGATTCAACATTAGAGCGCAGCACAGATCTTTGTGAATGGATCCTGGCATTGTATACATAGGATTAACCCTTGTGAATCAATCCCAACGTTCAAATTACACCACAGACCCTTATGAATGGACCTCAACATTTAGAATGTAGGCTTAACCCAAGTGGATAGATCCCAACATTCAGCTCATAGCTCTGACCCTTATGAATTGATCCTGGCATTTGTATCTTAGGATTAAGCCTTGTTTTTGAATCCCAACATGAAGATGATAGGATTGACCATTACGAATGGATCAGTTGAGTTTTGTGAATGAATCCTAACGTATAGATCACAGCATCAACCCATGTGAGTAGATCACAGAGTTTGCATCACAGGATTGACAGACCCTTGCAAGTGGATCCTAACAACTGTATAGTAACTGTAAGATTAATCCTTGTTACTATAAACATTCAGATCACGTCACCGGCCAGTGTGAGTGGATCCCAATATTCAGATCATAGGATCGACTTTTGTGAATGGATCCTAACATGCAGATCACAACATTAACCCCTTGTGGATGGATCTTAACATGCAGATCACAACATTAACCCCCTTGTGAATGTATCCTAACATGATGATCACAACATTAACCCCTTAAGAATGGATCCTAACATGTAGATCACAACATTAACCCCTTGTGAATGGATCCTAACATGCAGATCACAACATTAACCCCTTAAGAATGGATCCTAACATGTAGATCATAGGATCAACCCTTGTGACTGGATCGAAATGGTAGATCACAGCATCATAGATTTAACACTTGTGAATGGCCCTCAATACATACTTTGACCTTAACATGAACCCTTTTCAGGCATTTGTTCTGATTGAAAAACTGCCTTTAGGATGAATGATAACCATTACACTGGAATGTGGGTGGGTGGATGGTTTGCTTTTTTTGTTTTTTTTTTTAATCGGTCACATACAGTAATTAGCTGTTATACTGTATTTCAGATCTATGAAGAGGTGTTTGTTTTGTTCTTTTAAGAAGTCTGGTTTAAATCTCCTATGTAAATCACACTAACATTTTAGTTTTATGACAGGATTATTTTGTTGAAGGGAAGAATATACAATCGTAATAGCAAGAAAAAGAAAGTTTACGGAGAGTTTTGAGGGAAATGAAATGAACGAGATTATTTGTTGGGTGTGGCAACTTTGATCAAAAGTTTCAATTAATGATTGTTTTTGGCTTTAACACAGTTGCGACAAGCACTCCCTCTGTGAAATCCCTCTGCAGGCCTGAGACTGTTTAAAAAAACGAAACAAAACAAACCTCCCAGAAAACCACTTCTGTAAACAAACCTCTCTAGCAGGCCTAAATGAGTCTAGTCACCACCACAGTAGTGTGCTTTGTGACAATAGTATGAAAAATTCAGTTACAATGGTTACGTCTTCATGAGTGTGATGCCATCAAGTAAAGGGGAATAATTATGTTTTTTTAGCATATTGTACACTGAACTCTGTTACTCCTAGCAACAGATGATAAACCCTATATGAACTTGCAGTGAACACATGAAAGATGGCCTGTCTGTGTGTAAAGATTATAAATGAGCTAAATTTTTTTTACAAAAAGGTGGATGCAAAGCGGATATCGAACAATGAAATGTGTGCGTTTAAAACGGTTCTTTTGACTTTTTTTTTTCAAATATGAATTATTTTGCCCGAGTTGGAGAATACAAAATCAAACTTTGGCAAACTGAAATAATCGCTGAAAGGGAACCCCCTGTCCTGCTGCCAAAATGTTGTGTACAGTGATGTAAACAGAAGCATTCTACTTACACCAGATCTATGAGTTTAACATGTAGCTGGGCGGCGTGCATTTTGTCATTCATGCGAAAGGGTAGGGGAAAAAAAGAAATGTAGCATTTTGACTGCACAGGTATGTTGAATGCAAAGTCACAGAGAATATGAATTATACCCAGTTTTTATCAATGTAAATGGACATTTTTACACAGTGCTCGTTTTTTTTTTTTTTTTCTCTCATTGACATATTCAGAATATTCAACATGGGGCAGAATCATCAGATTGAGTGTGGTTGTGTGTGTGTGTCCATGTATGTACTGGTATGATGTGGTTGTATGATTCACGTTGAAGTGTGTTCTGATTGTTCACTGATAGAGACTTATCATTAGACTTGGGGTGTATTTTGTGGCAAAAGGAAGAGAGAAATATGCGTGTACACACATGTGCGCGCACACACACATGCACTTACACCACGTACACACACACATGCACACGCACGTGCGTGCGCGCGCACACACACACACACACACACACACACACACACACACACACACACACACACACACACACACACACGTATTTGCATTGTTTTTCAGAGTTGTTTTGGAGTGCTGTTAAAAGAAAAGTTATCTCCTTTTTTTCAGAATTTTTTTTTTTTTTTGTAAATGTACGGCTCCATCTGATTTTCAGATACGTGCATACTTACAGATGACAGTATCAAATATCATTATCAAGGAAATTGTGAAATGGGCTTCTGGTTAGCCTGCAATGGTTTATTTCATAACTGATTACTTTCCTTATAATCTGACACATCCATACTTGACTTTTTTTTTTTTTTTCTTTTTTTTTTTTTTTTTTCGCAGAAATCAGCTTTCCCATGCAATAAGCTCAAATCTAAAATGCTGAAGCTAGTATTTCAACAGAATCATTTTACCAGTCAGCATTGATGTGATTTTTTTTTTTTTTTTTTTTTTTTTTAAATGACTGCGATGACCTTGGCTGAAAATTAGTTTGGTTTCACTTTCAAGCAAAAAAGTCAGTTAATAGATGGAACGTGTTGTTTTTACAATCACTTCAGTTGCAAATCAGGTCTTACTTGTGTTCACTCTGTTTGTTGGTCAAATATTTTGAGTTGTCTGAGTGCGCGTAGGATGCTTTCATCTTTTGAGAAGAGAGCAAACATTTTTTTTTTTTTTTTTTTTTTTTTTTTTTTGCTCAAACAGTTTACCGTATTTTGTGATTTTGTCTTTGGTTACGTCATGTGTAAATATACATGTATTTAAAATATTTCTTATGTTTTATATAAATGTATGCATTAGAAATATTTCTACATGCCCCAAATTCTAGTCCCACTCCTACTCCAACTGATCCCTACCTCCATTCACTCCCCCACCCCCACCCCCCACCAACCCACCCCTCCACCCTTTCCTGTCTTTTCCTCTGCTCTCCTGACTCTTTCCATTTCTCACTTCTTGGCTACTTGTTTTCAATTCGTCTAGCACATTTTGGAGTTGTTTTAAAACCCGTGAATTACCCTGCCTGTTTTTTTTTTTTTTTCAGATCTGTTCAGATGAATGTTTACTCTCCCCAGACTTTTCCAAAACAAACATGGCTTGAAAACTATAGTTAATGACGTTCATGTGAGTGATTGTAAAGGATTTATCCGTACTGTATTGAGTCGAGTCGGTTTTGTTCTCAAAGCAGAAGAAAGCAATTCAAATGAGTGCTAGATTTAGTGGTTGTGTTTTGGAGAGGTTTTTCTTCAAAAATCGCTCTTCGTTAGATTATTGATTTGATCATGATTCTTGAATATGTATTACCATTTCTGGAAATTGGCTCTTTTTTCTATAGGCCTTTTGTATCTTACCCCGAAGTTGTTATCATTTTCTTTTGTTTAGGCACATAAACATTGGTCATGATTACTTTGGTTTACAGATTGTAGAAGAAGAGGATGAATTTTTCTCTGAAAAGTTTTCATCGATTTGAAATTCGCTGATCACAAAAGCTCAAAGATATTTGACGTAGATACTTGAATTATGTTTTTACTTAGGCCTTTAAAACATTTCACAAACCTAGAGTTCAGGCACTGAAGTATTGTTGATGTGCGTGTGATAACAGCTGCCCTTTTATATTTTTGTTAATGATGATGGTGATGAAAATCTATTGCAAGGTATTTTACATGATGAGTGCATTCCACTTTTGTATGAGATTTACCTGAGAGTTCAGGATTCACATATATGCAGAAATACCTTGCAAGATGTATAGTAGAGTTCAGGATTCACATATATGCAGAAATACCTTGCAAGATGTATAGTTGTCTTTCGTGAATATATTATATATCTTATTTTCATTCTTTTGTGTGTGTGAAATGGTGTGTGTGTGTGTGTGTGTGTGTGTGTGTGTGTGTGTGTGTGTGTGTGTGCGCTTGTGCATGTGTACAGCCGACTGTTGCAAAAGTATACTGTATCATGATGTACTCAGATGTAATTATTGAAACATGAATTACACATTTCAGATATAGCACACTCATCACATTTACTTGAAGCCAAATGCTCACATTGTCACTCTCTGTCTGTCTCTTTATATAGCTGATCTCTAGGCCTTTTTTGTAACCTCTCTTCTCGTCTCTCTTGTTTCTTCTCTCCCACCTGCATGTTTTTTGTTTTTGTTTGTATCTCCATTTTTGTCTTTTTTTTTTTCACACATCAACCCCCCAACTTTCCTCTCTCTCTCTCTCTCTCTCTCTCTCTCTCTCTCTCACGCGCGCACTTAAGCACACATGTACGTGCACACACACACACACACACACACACACACACACATACACACACACACACACACACACACACACACACACACAGAGGAAAGCAACCAAAAAAAAAGGAAAATATTTCTGTCCAAAAATTTCAAATAATTGGGCCCCCCCCCCCCCCTACCTAGCATCCATACAGGAGGAGAAGGGGAGTGGGAAAGGGGAAGTGGGTGGGAGGAAGTGAAATGATAGTAAGTAAGTACAAACACATGTATCATCATAGAAAACAAAACAGCAGTTCACTACTGCAATGTTCAGTACAACACATGTATCATCATAGAAAACAAACAGCAGTTCACTACTGCAATGTTCAACAAATCCAGTGTGCTTTTTTTATAAAGCCTTAGCCATTTCTGTTGCTGGGTTGGTTGGTTGGTTGGTTTTTTGTTTGTTTGTTTGTTTTTTGTTTGTTTGTTTTTAAAGCTTTGCCACTGTCACTGCTGTTGATTCTTGCACAAGTCCCTCACTGAGTTAACCTCTTTCCTTTTCTCCGTACCTACTCTGTGCGTCCATCTTTGGCCCGGTAAACTGCTTACCTGGGTGTATGCTGTACATCCTGAAAACGTGCTGTTTCATTTTCACTCTGCGTTTCACAGAAGGGGCTTTTGGAATGTTGAGAACATTCAAGATAATCTCTCACGCTTGTCTTTTTTTTAATTAAGCAGCTGAAATGGACAAAAAAATGGACAAAATAAGTTGAAGCAGCTCTCCTTTTGACCTGGACTTCAGAAGGAAAAAAGAAAGTGTAATCCATATACCAGATCCAGATGTCAGAATACAAGTTGGTTGGTGTTTTTTTTTGTTTTTGTTTTGTTTAGGTTTTTTGGTTTTTGTTTTTTTTTTTTTTTTTTTGGGGGGGGCTTTTTTTGCTTTGCTTTTGTTTGGGGATCTTTTCTTTCTTTTTACATAACTACACGCCCCCCCCCCCCCCTTTTTTTTTTTTTTTTCTTTTAATGATGAATGGAATTCTAGACTGTCGATACGTAGTTCCTACTTTCACTCTTCACAGTCATTTGTGTCGCAATTTTTTTTTCCACTCTTCTTCATACAAGGAAGTAAGATAATGAGCTCATGAAAGGACAAGAACATAACCATTCAGTTCTAATTAGCCTCTTTTGTATGTTTTGAAAGCAGGTGTGCTCTTTGCACTAATTTTGTGCTTTAATGGGATCGGTTTTTTTTTTAGCGCTGCATTTGGCCGAAAAAAAAAGGGGAAAACTAGATACGGGTTTTGCTGTGTTTCTATAAATTTTGTCCGTACACAATTTGCAGATCTATTCCATTAGCAACAAAAGTAGTAACAAGTAGCAAAGTAGCTACAAAATAACTGTAACAGCTGTTGTGTCAGTTGGTGCAAAGCAAAGTAACTGTAACAGCTGTTGTGTGAGTCGATGCAAAGCAAAGTAACTGTAACAACTGTTGTGTGAGTCAGTGCAAAGTAACTGTAACAGCTGTTGTGCGAGGCGGTGCCAAGCAAAGTAGCAATGACAGCTGTTGAAAAGTAAAGCAGCTGTGACAAGCGTTTTGTGAGTTCGGGCAAAGCAAAGTAGCTATAACCACTGTTTGTATGAGTCAGTGCAAAGCAAGGTGTGACAGCTGAAGTGCGAGTCAGTGCAAAGCAAAATGGCTGCAGCCACTGTTGCTGCTGCTCTTCCTTCTGCTGCTTACTCAACTACCACTAGCGATACTGTATACCTTGCAATTGCCGTCCTTTTTTTTTTTTTTTTTTTTTTTTTAACAAATATGAGAGATACCAGAGAACCTGTGTATTCTGGACACTTCTTTGCTCTCCACAGGCTCTGCAGGAAAGCTGGAGGCTTGTTGTCAGGCTGGCACTGCGGTGTGGCTGTGCATGAAGTGCTAGCGCACAAGAAACGGGAGGCTGTTCAGTGGCAAAGCTTGTTCCTTTGGGGGGTGACTTTTGACTCATGCTTAGAGAGAGTGGATGAGAGGGGGGGGGGGGGGGGGGAAGAGGGCTAGCAATCTGTGCTCGTGAAAACTGGTAGTATTAAATGAGAGAAATAGAAGAGAAAAAAAAAGAATGCTTTTACGGGAGAGAGGGTGTTTGTGTTTGGTGAGAGAAAAATAAGGAAAAAGTGGGTTTCAAAGAGAGAGAAAGAGAGAGAGTTGGGATCAGCCTTTGCTATAAACACTGAAATGAGAGAAGAAAGTAAGGAAAACGTAGGTTTCACAGAGACAGAAAGAGAGAGAGAGAGAGTTGGGATCAATCGCTGCTTTGAACACTGAAAATGAGAGAAAATAAGGAAAAAGAACAGAGAGAGAAAGAGAGAGAGTTGGGATCAATCTCTGCATTGAAAAAACTAACAGTAAAGAAGACAAGCTAAGGAGAAACAGGCTGAACTGAAGTCACTGCACACCACTTCAGTTTGTATAGGGCATAATCTGTCATCTGTGAGACATCAAGTATTCTCACACACACACCAAGGAAAAAAGAAGAGTATATTCGAAGTGTGTGAAAACACAGATCTGTTAACCTTCCCTACCAGAGAGATTTGTAGTAAAGGTAGCATCCCTCCCCACCTCTCTTCAAAGTATGATACATACTGGTCACTACAGTTTTTTTTTTTTTCTTGTTTTGGTCCATGATGTGCTTTCAAAACGTGCCTCATCTACGACTAGGTCTTTCACAAGGCTTTAGGAGTCTCCCTGTTGCTGTCTGATTTTTCTTCTTCATTACCTACATTGGGTTTGCTGATGTTTTTTTGTTACATGTTTTTTTTCTGCGTTATTTAAATAGTAGTGAGGAGAATCCCACCATTTTGAAGTAAAACTGCTTCTCTTAATTGTGTGCGTGAGCGTACACGCACACACACATGCATGCGCATGCACGCACACACACACACACACATACACACACACACACACACATGCACACACACATGCACACATGCATGCTTGCATGCATGCACCCACCACGCCCACACACACATGCACACACACACACACACACACACACACACACACACACACACACACACACAAGTGAGAGAGACGAAAACCGCGAATATCGCAGAGAAACATTGCGTCAAAGGAATTGTTGGCTGGGTGTTTTCTTGAGCGAATTTCTCCCGTAAAGAAGTGTAGGTATGGGGTTCTTCAGCTTTAGGATTCAGCTACAGAACGGATGTTGAATGAAGAGAAAGATCTCAAGAATTGAGAAGAGAAAGCTGCAGGTGGTGAATGCTAACAAACAAACAATTTGTGTGAACTGATGTGCAGGAGTGTCCGCTGATGCACTTGGAGGTATATGACAGAGGGGGATGTGGGGGGGGGGGGGGGGGGGGGGGGGGGGAGTCCAGCCCATCTCCCCTCCCTCCCCCTCACCTTACCCCCTCCTCCTTGAACCCTTTTTTTTTTTTAATTTGTTTGTTGTTGTTGTTTTTTTTGTTCTCCTTCCACTTCTTATCTTTGAGTGATCACATTAGCTGCCAACAGAGACTTCTCTTTTTTTTCACTGTGGGAGTACTCCTGCACTTTTAATGACTTGGGTCCAAAATCATGTTTGAATTTTTTTAAAAGGGACATCAAAAAGCAGGCACCTAAGAAAAAAAAAAAAGGGGGGGGGGGGGGGGAGCAATGGAGACGAGAAAGTCAGCCTTCATATAGAGGAGTCAGTTGTGATTACACAGAAATGCAGCACAATATAATACAATAAGGTGTAATACAGTCCAGTGCCATTACCTTGAGAAGCAGAAACAGTCTCTCTCTCTCTGATTTATCTATCAAGAACGACTGATGTGGTCGCGATACTATTTGAGGGAGTTCCCCCCTTTTTGTTCGTTTGTATTTTGCCAGTTGTCATTGTTGAGAATTTTTTGACAACCCTGAGTGGTGGACCAGTACATTTACATTCAATCACAAAGTTCAGAAATTCATGTCACTAAGCTGACTGGCATAGCTTTTGCAGTCGTTCATCTGTCGACACACCACTAAGTTGATCGGTCAAAATCAAATGGCTGTTCTTCCGGCTTTCATTTAGAAGGCCTATGGTTTTATGTTTGATAAAAGTTCTATAAATCAACCAAAATTTGCAGTATGCTTTTTGGGTGTTGGTGGTTTTCACTGATCAGTTTGACAAGTCTTTTGTGGCGTATGGTTAAGGTAAGAAAAAAAAATCCCAGAACAGCCGCAGTCTAACTCTGTTACCTTTTAGGTCATTTGATGTGATTGTCTTAGGTGCGATGGAGAAGATGTAGTTCGGAATAACCAGGAATCCCAGAGCTAAATCATAGTAGGTCCAGGACAGCTGCTGTTTTCCTGTAGAAAGGATAGCTGATCCTGAGAAACACAAAAAGAACACAAACATCAGTAAACTGGTCATCTCAGTCTTGAGAACTGTTTTTCAAGCCAAAAACATTCCTCAAGCTGCAAGTAGGCTAAACATGGCTGAACAGCGAAAAAACAGGATGATAAAATTGGGGGTTCAGTTCTAGTTTTGTCATTCAATGCCCATCCTTCGCTAAAGTTTGACAAGGTCAGTGACTGCTCATTCTTCATTTTCATGGTCCCGAGCGTTGTTTATCTTGCCGGAAGAAGACCTAAGAGGTCAAAATGTGTTGTTTTATCTTGTGACACCTTTGTCCATGTTGTTTGGCAAAGTTATTTCAAACACGTTTTAAGATTAGTTTTGCCCAGTTTGGCTTCCCTAAAGGTTGGCAGCTAAGAGATCACTCATCATCATATGCATGAACAGTGGAACCTGTCTGTAAATATCCTTCCAGTAAACCTTCCAGTAAAGCCTGCTCCTCATAGATTTGGTTGCTTTCTGATCCGTTTTTGCCTGTTACTGATTTCTTCTCAGCATGGACTTCTGTCTCAAGAGACCCAACACTTCATGGAATTTAGGGATCGTTATGGATAGGTTCTGGTGTTTTATTGCAGGTGTTCCACATTCGGCAGGAATGGGGAGGCGCTGATCCATCCACACCCCTTTCAATCAGTACATGCACTATTTTCTTCTATCTCTGAAGGATCTACATGCTGTCTGTGGATAGGAGGGAAGTTAGCTAAGCCCCAGACAGCGGAAGTTATAAGAGTTTTGGACACTGACTTTGTCTGAATATAGCTGTGTTAAAGGGTGAAATTTAGAAACTGAAAAAAAAGGTATTTCGAAATTCCAGGAAATCCATTCAGTCTTTTTGTTTACCAGGAAACTGGGGGTTGCCAATATGTAACCCAGCAAAAAGAAATCCCTTTTTTATTGATGACTCTTTTTGAAATTATTTTTTTTTTCAAAAGGAAAGAAAAAGACATTTTACTTCATTGAAGTAAGAAAAGGACAACAAAGTCACCACAAATTCTGCTGCTATTGTATGATATTGTCGGCGTTATAAATCGCAGATACAACTTCAAAACAAGAATACATTGAATCAGTTTTTTTTTTAAAAAAACGACGGAAGTACAAGAAGAATGGAAGAAATGAAAAGTTTAGTTGATGAACAAATTTAATGTATGACTCAGGGAGCAGACAAACAACAAAATCATTTTCTGGCAGCTGGGAACAGTTATCGGCACTAAACTCTGATCTCGAAGCATGCCGCCAGCCTATTCTTTCAGGATGTGGAACACTGAGAGTGAGTGACTGTATACCACATCGCTTCATCAATGAATGGGTCTGTACCTCATGATGTATGTAACAAGTTGTTAGTCATCACTACATCATTAACTGAATGTGTGTATGACATCACATGGTGACTAAATATGTGTACCACATCAGGAGCTGAATGCATGTGGCACATCATCGTATCACCCCAAATCTGCATGGTGTTAGTGAACTGTTAGGCCCATAATAGGCTAATAGGCCCATAGCCTGAGCAAGTTACGGTGCAGGTATTGTGGTCATTGCATAGCTGCCAGTCCTCCCGAATTATTCTTATAGTTCCCTAATTT
>JADBJO010001222.1:175000-185000 GCA_016801955.1 Conus betulinus | reverse complement strand
TTGTGTGTCTGTCGTCGCAGCCCCAAGGGGTCAGCAACAGAGGCATGGACGAGGCCACAGAAAAACCCTCTCCCCGCGATAACAGCGCCCACCCCCCTCGCTACGCCAACGACTTCCACCAGGGGCGGCGCAACCGGGGCTACAGCTACGACCCGGATGGGCGCAGCGGAGGACAGCGCTACAGCTCGGACGAGGACGGCACCGACTCCCGCGTCAACACCAGCCAGCTCAGCATCGGGCACGGGGACCCCAGCATCGGTACCCCGATCTAGAGGGCAGGATTGTGGGATGGGGGGGTGCTGGGATCAGCGCAGGTGAAAGTGATACCTGGGTGGTGGAGTCAGTAGCTTAATTCAGAGTGTTTTTACACTTTTCCCTAGCAGAGGCAGCTCTTGCAAATGTTGGCATTACTTTTCTCTTGTTATCTTTCTCACTCTGTCACTTTTTATCTCTGATGAACCTGTCTCTCTCTCTCTCTCTCTCTCTCTCTCTCTGAACTCTTTCTTTCTCTCTCTCTCTCTCTCTCTCTCTCTCTCTCTCTCTCTCTCCTGCATTTCTGTTTCTTTAGAATACTATTGTTAATCCTGTTGATACGTTTGTTTGCTTTTTTACCCGCGGGCAAGATAAGAATTTGCTTCTTTTGGTCTTGTGAAAAGTCTATGCATATTTTTTCGTCTAGCTCCCAACCAACATTGGTGCAGCTCTTATGTTCAAAGATCATTTTGCATATTTAAAAAAAAAATTTTTTGCAAGTTGACAGCACAGCTGCATCTTTTTTGTCGTTTGTTTATTGCTGTTGTTGGGTCTTTTTTTTTTTTTTTTTTAGGGGAAGTGGGGGGAGGGGTGTTTGTCTTTTAAAAGAGAGAGAGAGTACTCGGTCTTGAGAATCTTGCTGCTTTCGGCAGCACTCTTCCCTGTGTGGGTCTGCCATTGTTTCACTTTTTTTGGGGGGGGAGGGGGTGGGGGGGGGGTCAGATCCTGTTTTAAAAACGTTCCAAAGAGGGAAGAGTCTGCAGTGTATCCCCATTCTCTGTCTCCCCCCCCCCCCCCCCCCCCCCCCCAGTAGAGTTTAGCTGGTGAAGGTTTGTGTTGAGGCAGGAGGTGAAGGAAGATGGTTTCTTTACAGTCTGTGTGTTACACCCTTCCCTTTTTTTTTTTTTTTTTTTTTTTCTTGAATTGTAGATAGTCAGGCATCTGGCGCTTCGGTGTATCTTTCTGTAGTGCAGCAGAAAGTGGCCTCAGGTTGAACTTGTGTGGAGGGTTCTGGAACTTTTTGTGGACCGTCTTGCAGAACATGAACTTAATTTGCTTTTTTGAGGGTGCCTATTGTCATAGGGGGAAAAAAAAGCATAAAAGAGCAATGCTTATTGCATAACACTTAACATTGGTCGTTTTGTTTAATCAGTAATTTTCTTTTCCTCATTGTAAACTTAACGCTTGTGTATTTCAAGTGATCCTTATGTAATGATTATCTCCCTTTCCCCTCCTCCCCACCCCCCTCTCTCCCCCACCCACCTCATTCCATGTGACAGCATGTAGAAGTGCTCACAGTGGCATCACTCTTCAGAGATTTCAGTAGGAGGATCTTGCTTGACACAGTTTTTCTGCAAGAAGGTTAACGCAGTGACAACTCCGATATGGTCCTTTGCGGTTGGCTGGGCTATAAGCAACATAACCTTACCTTACCCTATAAGAAGGTGAAAAATCTGTTTCGAATCTAGAACAACGTATGTAACCATGCAAACTGGAAAGTACATTCTTGTTGCAAATTTCAGCTGTGATTCACAGGCATATGGCCCGTGAATGAGGGGTCGGGTGTGCTCTGAAATTTTTTTTTTTTTTTTTTTTTTTTTTTAGCTGACTAATAGTTTAATATATCTATATACCGTATGTATGTGTGTGAATACTGCTTCTTTAAGTACAGAGTGGAACCAGGGTTCATGCACTTGTTAGTCATGTAAAACTGTAGTAGTTCCTATGCTTCTAAAACTTGCAGGAAAGAACACTCTCAGCTGCTTCCTTCCCACGCCACCCCTCACCTCCTTTTTCATAACACTTCCCCGTCTTCCCACCCCCACCCCCCCCCCCCCCCCCCCCCAACCCCCATTCCTACTGTTATGCGCAGGATTATTATTATGTTTTTTGTTTGACCAACTATCGATTAGAAGCTGTTTTTATTTCTAGCAGTATCCTCTTTTCTATTGTTCCCATGCTTTTTTTTTTGTCTGTGTGTGTGTGTGTGTGTGTGTGTGTGTGTGTGCGTGCATGCAAATGTGTGTCTTTTTCTGTCAGGCACTCAATAGAATCGTTTCACTGGAGCAAAACAGGGATGATTTCGGGTTGGTTTTTTTTTTTTTCTTTATTGTTGTTCGTTTATTTGTTTGCTTTGTTTTTTTTGTTTTGTTTATATTTTCATTCCCATTGTTGTTGTCTTGAGTAACTCCATTCCTGATAATAATTGAAGCTGTACATAACTTGCACCTTCATGTTAGTAGGAGGAATTTGTGATCCTTTTTTTGTTTAGTTTGTTTTTGTTTCTTTCTTTGATTTAGTATGTGCATGACAAGTAGTTTAGGCTGAATATCAAGTAGTAGAAATACTGATATTTAGTGCCATATTCTCTCTCTCTCTCTCTCTCTCTCTCTCTCTCTCTCTCTCTCTCTCTCTGACAAAATGAACATAATAATGTACAAAAAGCTGAAATGTGGGTTCTCTGTATTGCAAGAATACCAGAGTACTGTTGTCAGCAGTATGTCCAGACAGGTGCAAGAGCTAAAATGTAAGGACTAGCTCTTTTAGTGATCTTGTGTCCATTGCTGTGGATTGGATCCTGGTCTTAATTCTTTGCACACTGTCAAAGGCATGCCTTCCGCGCTGTTTTTCGTCTGTGTGTTTGTGAGTGAAGATGTATGATGTTTGTTCGATTTTTAAAATTTTTTAAATTGTTTCTAAATTTCTTGCTGTCGTTATCTGCCCCCCCCCCCCCCCCCCCCAACACACACACACTCCCTCATTTGTTTATGTTTTGAATCTGTAAGCTAGCAAGACTCTGCAGAAGAAGAGAGAAAAATTCAAGAATTTGTGAGTATGTCTGTTTGTGTATGTGTGTGTTTGTCTGTGTGTATGTGTGTGTGTTGTTTTGATTTACTACCTGTCCATTCCTGCCTCCTTCTTCCTCCCCGGCCCCCTCCAGATCCTTCCAGGATTCAGTAGCCCCCAACACTCTGCAGCAAAGCAGTTGAAGAGCTGGACGTCCACATGGTGTAGAAATGTCAGGAAAGGAAATCCACATCCAATCCATGTTTAACTGGAAGGTTTTGGTTACTTTGTGTGTATGTTGTTGTTGTGTTTTTTGTTGTTGTTGTTGTTGTTCTCAGAGTATTTCATTGCTCTCTTTGTGGTGTCATGTGTATATTGGAGTTGAAGTTGACTGGAAAAATTGTTGTTTTCATCATTATTGTAATCTTCTTCCTAGCTTTCAGACCAGAGTTGGTGGATGTCGGTGTCGGTCATTTAGAGGGTCTCATAGAGACATGGTCTTGCATTGGCAGACATTTACATATCCATATGTGCAGGGCGGTGCTTGCATGCATGCACACACGCTGCTACGCACGCACACACACACACACACACACACACGAGAACGCACAAGAGAGTATGCCCCACATAGCCATGAGTAGTCTGTTTTTGCTTGTTGATTTTCCTAAAGGTGGCAGTTACGGTATAGACTGGCGATTTCTTTACAGAGCAAAATGACTTTGTCTCCTTTTATTACAGAATTGAAATTTATGCTTTGCAGGAAAACTCTTCACCATTGTCTATCACTGTGGGAAATTGAAAAAAAAAAAAAGTAAACTTAAACAGACGAAAAGAGGAAGGAAAACAAATGGCTGAAACTTTAGCGTGCATGTGCATGATCATGTGTGTGCACATGCTTGCATGTGCATTTGTGTGTTGTTTAGTCCGTGCTGTACCAGTTTACATTCCAATCATGTATGAACATAATTCAACTTCGAGACAAGTGAAGATGTCATTCACATTCAGCAGTCCCATCATTTATGGTTTGCTCCTTGTCATTCCCATTTACTCTTTGACTTTTTACCAGCTTGTGCTATTATTTTGCATAATTATGGCATAATGATGATTAATATATAAAGATTTTGTTTTAAAAAGGAAAGTCTGCTTTGGTGTTGATGAAGAACTAGTGTAACACACAATCCTATCACTCCTGTGCTGGAGTTTTCAGCTGTGACCATTTTATATATAATTGTGGGTAATAGGTTCACTCAAATGTTGATATGCTTTGAGGGCAGATTTGGTTACAGCATAAAAGAATTTGTTCATTTATTGCTTACAATTCTCTTTTACCTTCCTCCTCCTTTTCTTTATTATCAACTTTTTCTTCTTTTTTTCTTTTTGTTCCTCTCTTTCTCCTTGTCAGTTTTTTTTTCCCCCTGGTTTCCTTGCTCATCATCTTTTTCTTCTTCATTTCTTTGTTTTTTTTCTACCTCTTCATTCTTTATCTTTTCTTTTTTTTCTTCTTTTTTTTTGTCAGACCCTGTCAACCTCGTTTTCCTTTTTCTTCTTCTGCCTCTTCATTATCTTCCATTTCTTATTTCTCTTCTTCATTATCTTCCCCTTCTTATTTCTCTTCTTCATTATCTTTCTCTTCCACTTTCCTTTTGATCATCTTCTTCCTTTTTCTCATTCTTCTCTTGAAATGAATCTCTTCATCTTTTCTTTTTTTTTTTTTCTGTTCTTTCCTGAACTCTTAGGGGTTTTTTTTTTCTTCTTTTTTTTTTTGTTTTCTTTTTAAATTTGTTTCTCCTCCATCATCTTTGACAACATTATCCGCTTTTACTTCTGTGACTTGTGGTTTAACCTCTTCATCCTCTTCTTTCCTGGTTTCAGTTTCTCTTGTGCGATCCTCCTGGGATCCTATGTGAATGACCCAGGGCAGCAGTGCTGTACTGCTGCAGGTGTGTTTTGCCTTCAGTGGGTTTTGTGCTTGCAATTAAGAACTGATTGATGGCAGATGTGAAGGGTCGACTGCGGAATGCACTTTCACTGACTGTTGCCTTTTTATGCAAATTCTACCCTTTGTGTGTTGTTGATGGTCATTTTTTTTTTTTTTTGTCTTTTTTTTTGTTTTGTTTTTTTTTTGTTTTTTGGTTTTTTTCTTTTTTGCTTTATCGTTGTTTTGTCATCTTCATCCAACACCCCTTGTATGTTAGAAAATTTCATTATTTGATTGGTTGGATATACTCCATGCCTCTGTCTCTGTCTTTCTTCCTCACTCTGTCTTTTTCTCTCCCCCAGGTAGCACTGCTTACTCCCAGCGTGTCAAAAATGGCTCCCTCCTCCACTCTTAGATGGCCTTTACTTATAAATCTTTGAATATTTCCTGGTACGTCACAAACCGTGATCTGAACGTTAAAAACCGTGAATTTCTAAGAAATCGTTTTCCCCAAGTTTCTGGTTTGACTGAAATTTATTCTAGAACAGTCGGGTGATTTACAACATTCATCCAACTGCATGTGCAGATCTGTCTTGCTTCATAGACTGACTTTGATCAAAACGTGTATAAAAATTGTTCGCACACAACATTTTCGCTGTCAGCAATACAGTCCCTTAACTCTGTTATCATCCAGTTTGTGATAGTCTGGTTTTAGAGCAAGTCTTTCCATGCAGCAATTTAGCCGTTGATAGTTTTGTGTGTACGTTATGATTAGAAACACAGCCTAAGAGCTGATCGTTCAAGTGTATATTGTACACATTGTTAAGTTCTTGTGCCTGTGAATGACCAGTGAAAAATTAAAGAGTTGTCGTTAGGTGCATTTGTTATTAACAATGTGAGCCCCCTTCCCCAAAAAACAAACAAGCACCTTTCTCACTTTTAAAAGACTAGCTTAGAGGGAAATTCTTAATTTCTTTTTCCTTTGATTTCACTCAGAACTCCCCCCCCCCCCCCCCCCCCCTCCTCCTTCCACTCCCCTCATTCCCCCATCCTTCTCCAAGCCTCATTTCAGATTCGGTTTTGCCAGAGATCATGATTAACAGTTCTACTGCCCCTTACTTAGATATATTCTACTGAAGGAGGTTCCACACCAGCGTTTCTTCAAGGAGCACTTTTTGGAGCTGTTCAGTATAATATAATATGCAATGCTCCTGTTTTTGTGTGTCTTGATCAGTGTTGTGAATAACATTTTTAAGTTGCTTGGCTCGGCTAACATTGTAAATGCTTGCTGGTCCATATCATGCGTGGAGTATGGTGTGAACTACCATGTATTCTCGTTATAATTTTTTTTTGTTTTTTGTCGTACAACTGTGTTATGTATTACATATTCTACTCAGAGTATGGTATCCATGCCAATACTGTCACTGATTTGGGTTGTTCGTTTTGTTCTGTCAGCTGTTGAAATGATCTTGTCCTGTTGTGAGTATGTTACCTTTTAATCATGATCATGTACCGCTTGTTAATTGATCCTGTTGTTATTTCTTCTCTTTCTTGCTGTACTGTTTCTTCATCGTTATTGTGCCTGCCATCTGTCGTTTGTTGATGGTGTGGCTGTGTTATTTGTCTTTGTTTGTTGATCACATTATCCTATTAATAGTTGATCAGGTGATCCTGTAATATATTTTTTTGATCCGTTTTTCCTGTTGATCATGAATATGTAGCAGCCAGGAATTAATGACAAATATGTTTCCATGACAGTGTGTGTGTGTAAACAGGGGGTTGTGCGTACATGAGCATGAGCCATGTACCTGTATAAACAAACGAGCATTCACTAGAAGTTTCAGAGCACCTGATCCCCTCACACCCCAATTATTTCCAGGTCTCCTTGAGGAATCTTAAGGAGGAGGGGATGGGGGGTTAGAACCAAACTGCATTCCCTTGACAAGGTCGATAGTGAGGTGTCTCGTAACAGTTTAGTTTCTGCTGGTGACAGTCACCCCACCCAGCCACCCCCTCACCCTGTCCCTGCCCCCACACCAGCGCGCAGGTACAAGAATGCATACATACACATGCACACAGACTGACTGACTGACTGAAACCATTTACTGTCAGATTAACATAGTGTTGTACTGACTGCACGCACACACACACACACACACACACACACACACACACACACACACACACACGTTAACTTTACCACAATGCCCACCCACCCAAGGGACATCAAAGTTTTGGTCTTTACATTTCCATGGTTTAGGCGCCTAAAAAAAAAAGAAGAAAAAAAAGCGAAAAAAAAATTGTGAGTGTGTTTTGCTCAGTTCTCGTTGGCCCTTGTCCACGTTAAAGAACTACCAGTACAGCGTGAAAACAGAGGGCATGAACTCTAGCTTTTTTTTTTGTTTTTTATAGTCTTTATCAGGGATTTTCTTGTTGTTTTTCAACCGGGTTGCCGTATTCAGGCATGGCTTTGAAAACTTACCCCCCCCCCCCCCCCCCCCCCATGATCTTCATTCCGTGCCACTCCCAAGAGGTTGACAGGGAGCTGTGACAAGGCTGCAAGGACAGCTGTATCATTTGGTGGTGGTCATTTCCAATTGTGATGATAACACTAAGCATAAACTGCGTACTGTGTATGTACAATGTTGATGATAAAGAGGCGCACAGATTATATGCTATTACTTACTTCCTACATATCAGCGTGCAGTGCCACTGAGTTTTTTTTTCCCCAATAGTTTGGGTCGTGTAAAATATCCACCCAGACTGATGTTCTTTATTTTCAGATGCGAGCATGTGTCTTTGAAGCTGAATTGTAGTGCATGGCATGCATTAGCTTTAACACATATAAAACATGATTGGAGGATGGAGGAAAAAGCTGCGAAGATATGTTTATTTGTGTGTGTGTGTTACTGTGAATGCATCGTATTGATGTATGAAAACTCTATCAACAGTCACATAGCAGTGTGCTTAAAGCAGTTTTGCAAGGATGTGTGTAGTGTGTGTGTGTGTGTGTTTGTGTGTGTGTGTGTGTGTGTGTGTGTGTGTGTGATCCAAACAGTGACACACAATTGTCAGCTTTTTCACAAGGCATGGTATGTCCAATGTGTCTTTTTTTTTTTTAATATAAATTCATTTCAGTGTGTGCATGCTTTCATTCTCTCTCTCTCTCTCTCTCTCTCTCTCTCTCTCTCTCTCTCTCTCTCTCTCTCTCTCTCACACACACACACACACACACACACACACACACACACACACACACACACACACACACACACACACACACACACACACCGAACACACACACACACACACTTGCACACACACACACACACACACAAGTCCACACACGAAAAGTCCATGGGTAAAGTGTTCTATTTGAATTTCCTTCACCACCCGTACATTGGTGTTGAAACACCTTGGACCACATTGACAACTATATCAGGGCTGTCCAAGTCATTCACCAAGTAATTCAATTTTTTTTTTTTTTTTTTTTTCTTTTCTTCATATCAGGACATGTGACTAGCCCGAAAACATTCAGCTTTTGCTCTGTTGGATGTTTTTAGTTTGTCAGTTGCCAGTCAGTTACCATTGGTCAGTGTTGGTTCTAGATGCTTTGAGACTGAAACGGGCAAATCAGATATTTTGGTTTTGTTTTTGATTCTTTTTATTGTAAAGACGTCCTGAGTTGTGAGGAAGTGGGAATGGGAATAGACAAAGTGAAATCTGTTGATATTTTTCAGTGAATTGTCATTGTTCATGGGTTGGTTGGTTGATTGTTTTTTTAAAAAACAGTATTCAAGTTGATTTCTTAAAGTATAAAAGTTATCTTTAGTATGCCAAGTTGATTAGGTATTCTAGGTGGCATACTTACAGTATTCCAAGTCGATCACCTTCTGTATGTGAAGTTCATCACCTTTAGTATGTCAAGTTGATCACCTTCTGTATGTCAAGTTGAACACCTTTAGTTCTCCAGCTTGATCACATTAGTATGCCTGGTGAACGACTTCTGCATGTCAGGTGGATTACCTTTAGTCAGTCAAGTTGATCATCTTTAGTGAGGCGGTAGATCGATCATCAGCAGAATGTCAGGTTGATCGATTTAGTATGCCAGGATGAACACTGTAGTATGACATATTGATCGGTCTTTAGTACGTCAGGTAGGTCATCTTCAGTGTGTCAGGTTCGTCGTTTTTAGTGTGTCGGGTGGTACATTTTTAGGATGCGTAATTGATGATCTTTAGAATGCAGAGCTGAACGTCTTTAGTATGTTTATGATAGGCCACGTTCATAACCTGTGTTATGTTATGCTATATCCAGGTGTGTGTCGAAATACTGTCGACAAGTTTTTTCCTCCTCCTCCTCCTCCTCCTCCTCCTCCTTTTTCTTTCTTCTTCTGTCTTTTTATCTTTGACGGATAACATTTTCCTTTTTTTCAGTGTGCGTGTGGGTGTTACGGTGGCATGCACGTCCAAACATCAGTAACATATCAGCTGTTGAAAATTTGACATGTGATTGGTTGTAAAGTCGTCGGAGAATACATATCAAGCGTTACTCCATATCCTTTGCAATGACATTTTCACAGCCAGAGCGAATGTTGGTGATTATAATTATGCGTGTATAGCAGCATGAATTAATATCGTTCGCAGATTGGTGTATGATGTGATTTTTGCTTTCATAATCAAAGCTGCTTTTTTTTTTTGCTCGGAAGTTTACAAATAATAAAGCCATTAATAATGATCCATTTTAGTGGGTTGCCTGGGTGATGTTGGACTCTCTCTCTCTCTCTCTCTCTCTCTCTCTCTCTCTCTCTCTCTCTCTCTCTCTCTCTTTTGCCACCTCCACCCCAACCCTTTTCCGTCATTCTACACTACAATGAACAAAAGAACAGCAGCAGTACAGTGTATAAGAGAATACCGGTTTGACGGCGAACAAAGGAACACTATAAATCCCAGAACAAAAGAACAACAGTGGAGTAAGGGGGGAAATACAAAGATCACGTCAACAATGCAGTGTACGAAAGACGACAAAGAGAACAGTGACCAC
>JADBJO010001222.1:130000-155000 GCA_016801955.1 Conus betulinus | reverse complement strand
ACACTCCTCTACCTAATTCAAGTCTTTTCTACAGTGTTCTACACTTCCCTACCTAATTCAGCTCTTTCCCACAGAGTTCTACTCTTCCATATCTTATTCTACTCTTTCCTACCTTATTCAGCTCTTTCTCACACTTTGTTCTGCTCTCTCCCACCTTATTCCTCTCTTTCCTATAACATTCAAATCAGCTCTACGTTACGATTTACCTTTGTACCTTATTTTACCGTGTCCTACCTAAATCGCCTGTTTCCTTAATGGCCATGCATTTTTCTACTTTGTTCATTTTTTTTTTCCTGCAGAGTTTTACACTTCCGTACTTTATTCAACACTGTCCTACAGTGTTCTGCAAATTCTGACCTTTTCATGCTTTTTCAAGCCTCGTTCTGCTTTTTTTTCATCTTATTCTACTCTCTCTCTCTCTCTCTCTCTCTCTCTCTCTCGTCTCTCTCTCTTCTCTCTCTCTTTCTCTCTCTCTCTCTCTCTCTCTCTCTCTCTCTCTCTCTCTCTCCTCTCTCTCTCTCTCTCATCTCGCATTCATCGCCTGTGTTCTAGTCTTCCCCACATTTTTCTTCATTCTCTTTCGTTGTTCTGAACTTCCACACTTTATTCTACTCTTTCATATCTTGGTTTGCTGTCTCCTGTCCTACTCTGCTGTTCCTCTCTACCTTTGCTCTTCATTTCCTACCTGTCCCAACCTTTATCTACCTGGTTACATACTTTCTTACCTTATCCCACGTTTGCTCTTTCATTCAAGTGACACAAAATCAGATCAGGATAATTTAAACAAAAGACGAAATATCAGTAACAGTAAATCGATCATGGCGACCCGGATCAACGTTGACAGTCAAATGACCTTGAGGAAGGTCAAATGTCAAGCGATCAGTCAGAGTCAGAATACCAGGAGCCAAACCGAATTCAAATGACCATAAAGGTTTCCGTTGAGCATCAGAGGTCAGAAGGACCAGGAGCCAAACCGAATTCAAATGACCACCAGAAAGGTTTCCGTTGAATCCAGGTGATGGAAGAGGAATTTCAAATAGGGGACAGAGAAAAACATGCCCGTGCAACTGACAAAGTGCGTCATGGCGACCCAGATTTAAATGAAAGGTCATGTGATCGAGAATGGGCCAGGGGTGAGCCCCAGATTAAATGTCATGTGACCCTAGTGGGTCACAATGACCCGGAGCGAAGTACAATGAAGTTAACCAGAATAAATCACGGTGACCGAGAATGACGTCACAGGTCAGGTGAGCAAAAACGGGATCCAGGTGACTCCAGGTTGACCCAGAGCAAGGCTAATCATCAAGGGACTGAAAGAGGCCGTGGCGACCCAGATCGAGCTCAGAGGTCAGATAATTTCAAACTAGATCATGAGAATCCCTCCCCCCCCTCACCCCCTGCTCAGAGTGTTTGCAAAAGGAAAATGATAAATAATATCACGCACACACACACGCGCGCGCGCGCGCATACACACACACACACACACACACACACACACACACACACACACACACACACAGGTGATTGCGCACGCACGCACACACACGCTCATATGTACACGCACACACACACACACACACACACACACACACACACACACACACACACACTGTGTCTCTCTCTCTCTCTCTCTCTCTCTCTCTCTCTCTCACACACACACACACACACACACACACACACACACACACACACACACACCAATATTATTATTGAAACGTTCCCGATTAGGGCAGCAGCAACAAAAGTATTATCAGAGATAGGTGTGTTGTTCTGAAACGACAGGTCTAACCTGACACTTGAATGAGGGAAATTTAGTTTCAGGGCGCCTGAAAATTAAACGTAGATTGTCCCAGACTGCTGGGCGTTGCAGGTAAAAGAGATGTTCACCGTCAGACTTACCTCTGAAAGAACGAAATTCCAAGAGTCTCGTAACTGAGGGACGTTGGCGAGGTGTACGAATGTGGAGAAATCCAGACAGATGATCCTGTGCTATTTAAGAGTTGAAACAAAAAAAGTCAAAACGAAGAGTTTATCGTCTGTACTGCAACAAAGCCCGCGAAGAGCGTAAAGGATTTTAGACACATTTTCTTTCATTTCTTGCTGGTGCAGTCGTCAGGGTATGGGGGGGTCGGTGTGTTGTCGGTGTTTTTTTTTTATACGTGTTCGCTGTCTGCCATCACGTGCGGTCAGTGTTTTTCATGTGTTTTTTGATTTCTGCTCCCTGATAGGAACTTCCATTTGTGTCTGCAATTGTTAACCATTTCTATCCTAGTGTTTAGGGGGTTGCTAATTTTGGTTTGCATAGGATCATATATTTTTCTGTTAGGCATAAATTACATCTTTTTGAAATGTTATTGTATGATGCAGCTCTTTTTAAAGATTTTCCAGGATATGTTGTAATCTATTTTTTTATCTTTTGAGTTTCCAAATATATTTACTCAATTCTGTTTGATTTTTGATTTTTTGTATCTTTTTTGTTAAATGACTGTTTATGATTTGCATATCTAGTTTTAAACTGGTTTTCAGTGATACCTATATATGTTTCTTCAGTGTTCTCTGATTTTACAGTGGCTTGGTATACAATATTGCTGTGGAGGCATTTATTGTTTAGAGGGCACTGTTGTTTCTTGGTACAGTTGCAAGATTTCCGTTCTTCACCACCCTCGTTTGTCTCTCTGCACTGCTTTTCGTTTTGTTGGTTGAATCAATGATGTTTTTGAGATTCGGCATACATGAGTATGATAATTTGATGATGTTGTGCCTGTTAAATATCTTAAACAGTTTGTGCTCTTTTGGGAAAGAAGATGTCAGAATTTTAAAGAATTCTTTCCCAACGTTTGTTTTTTAACTCTTCCATCGTATGGGGGGTTGTGTACCATATGATTTTCCTTTTCCTGTTCTTCTTGTGTCTGCTCATATCATTTCCTGGGTCATAGTGTAATTTGTAGTTGTAGCCACTTTGGTGTAACGCTTCTTGGTATTCAGCTGCAGTGTTGTTAAATACTGTTTCATTACATGACAGATTAGATAATCTCTTGTTTATGCCTCTAGGTATCGTTTTGAGTATGGAAGGTGGGTGATTACTTTTGATATTTTACATAGACAGGTGTGTCATTTGGTTTTTTTGTATGGTTTAAATGTATGTTGGTTGAGGTCTAACGTGATGTCTAAATAATAATTCACTATCTTTTTGTTAGCTTCTGTGGTGATTTTTTAAATTTTTGGTCGTGGAAGATTTTGCACAATTCTTTTTTTCTTATTTTTCAATGTTTCTAGGGCTATCACTCAGTGCAGCGAGGCCATCATCATCTCTGTACAGTCCAATTTGTTTTCCAAGTTTATTTTGAATGTTAGATAGCATGAATAGTCCGACAAGTTCGCAGGTTTCGGCACCATCATACGATCCCATAGTGACATCAAAAGTTGAACTTTTCCTGGTGTTCTTGGTCCAAGTCTCGTTTTTTTGCTGTGGAGTAAAGTTTTTTTGTATGGAAAATGATTTCCATTTCTAACCCTGATATTTCAGTGTATTTGTTGGCAAATTTTATAGCTTTGGCGAGCAGCTCTTCATCTATAGACGGATAAAAATCTACTACATCAAATGTTATAAAGACTGTGTTTTCTTGCTTGTTGAGGTTTTTAAACCATTGTATAACTTCATATGTATTTTTTCCAGAGGTTAAATTCGGTGTTCTCTCTTATGTTTTTTTTTGGTTTTCTCTAAAATGCTTTTACTGATTTTTCCTAATTCGGATTTGGATGGGTTGTTTATCATCTACAAGTTGGGTTGTTCAAAAAATTAGGTTTATGGTCTTTGAGTGTTATAAAAGCTTCTCTTTCTGCTGTTGTCTCTACTATCACTTAGGTCCATTTGCTGTACAAGCTCCTTTTCTTTTTTCCTAATGTGGTCATATGTAACTTGTCAGTTTTTTTTGTAATTTTTTTTTTTTGATGTTTTTATCAAGGAGTTGTGAGTACTCTTTAGATTCCATTTTGTAAAAATTACTGGTTTTGTCTGCTTTCACAAATATTTTTCTGTCGTTTTGGATTAGTTTGATTTCGTTTTTTAACGATGTTTGAAATTCGTTGTTTGATTTTTTGAATTCTATGTTAGCTATCATTCTTTTCATTTTGTCTTCAAATGTTCTCATTTTTCCTCGATGGCTGGTGGTGCTCGCCATGTTTTGAAGTCATAGGTGTTTTTTCTTCTTCTTTCTTGGCATTGGGGTTTAGGAAGAAGAATGCTTTCCATCTCATGTTTTTGATAAACTTTTCTGTCTCATTCTATTCTATCATTTTTTTGTTTGAAGTTGTAGCATTGTGGTTTGGCGAAAGGTATATTTGTAGTGGACTAACTTTGAAGTTGATTTTATCCTTTTAAAATCTGTTGGTTTAGAGCGCTCAACGTGAGGAGCAGTCAAAATTGATTGTAAAAATCACCACAGAAGCTCACACAAAGAACAGTAGTGAATTATTTAGACATCACGTTAGACCTCAACCAACATACATTTAAACCATACAAAAAAAAACCAAATGACACACCTGTCTATGTAAATATCAAAAGTAATCACCCACCTTCCATACTCAAAACGATACCTAGAGGCATAAACAAGAGATTATCTAATCTGTCATGTAATGAAACAGTATTTAACAACACTGCAGCTGAATACCAAGAAGCGTTACACCAAAGTGGCTACTACACAAATTACACTATGACCCAGGAAATGATATGAGCAGACACAAGAAGAACAGGAAAAGGAAAATCATATGGTACAACCCCCCATACGATGGAAGAGTTAAAAACAAACGTTGGGAAAGAATTCTTTAAAATTCTGACATCTTCTTTCCCAAAAGAGCACAAACTGTTTAAGATATTTAACAGGCAACATCAAATATCATACTCATGTATGCCGAATCTCAAAAACATCATTGATTCAACAACAAAAACGAAAAGCAGTGCAGAGACAAACGAGGGTGAAGAACGGAAATCTTGCAACTGTACCAAGAAACAACAGTGCCCTCTCTAAACAATAAATGCCTCCACAGCAATATTGTATACCAAAGCCACTGTAAAATCAGAGAACACTGAAGAAACATATATAGGTATCACTGAAAACCAGTTTAAACTAGATATGCAAATCATAAACAGTCATTTAACAAAGAAAGATACAAAAATCAAACAGAATTGAGTAAATATATTTGGAAACTCAAAGATAAAAAATAGATTACAACATATCCTGGAAAATCTTAAAAAGAGCTGCATCATACAATAACATTTCAAAAAGATGTAATTTATGCCTAACAGAAAAATATGATCCCTATGCAAACCAAAATAGCAACCCTAACACTAGGATAGAAATGGTTAACAATTGCAGACACAAATGGAAGTTCCTATCAGGGAGCAGAAATCAAAAACACATGAAAAACACTGACCGCACGTGCACACACACACACACACACACACACACACACACACACACACACACACACTCACTCACTCACTCACTCACTCACTCACACACCACACACACACACACACACACACACACTGTCATGCACGGACATTCAAGGGACATAATTGCACATATTGTTAGGCGGAGTTTATTGCAGCAGTCAGTTCCTTCTTTTTTCCCGTGCCGATATTTGGGAGTTACGATGCGTGTTTTATTTATTTATTTATTTATTTTTAAATTTTCTGGTGTTTCGGTCAAGTCATTGTTGGTAGGTGATCGACCAAAGAGGGTGGAGTTGGTGCCTATATTTGGCTGTATCCATGCTTGTGGTTTTGTGGTCTGTTGCCTTGGTGATTTATGGGTGGTTGGTTGACCAACTATTGGAGATTGGTGCTTGTATATGGTTGTGTCCATATTTGGTCTTGTGTACAAGCTGTTGGTGGTTATCGATTGATGATTGGAGGGATTTATATTCTAGAGTCTGTGCCGATACACAGTTGTTTCCATATTGGGAAGTGTGGTCTGGTCACCCTAGGTGACTTATTGCTGATTGGTCCTCTGGTAAGTTGGTGTTTCGAGTCTGCATACGACAGTCTCTATCTATGCCCCTATATGGAGTTTTGTCGTGCCGTTCCCTGGGCAACCTATTGATGATTGGTCGAAGTCAGGGTGTGGCCTTGTCAGTTTCACGGTGTTTGTCAACTCGTAAGTGTCGTCTGTTTTTCTGACTGTCTGATTCAGTTGTTTTGCGACTCCTGGCTCGAGACGGAGGTCTTCTGATCCAGCGTTTGGTGAGGCGGTTTTGCCATTTTATTTAGTGGGCTGCCAGGAAACCCATCGGTGTGTCCTTGTGACAGCTCGGGATTCCAAGAAGTTATCGGTGTGTCGGTGTCTGCCACCAGTGTCCACGCCTTCAAGGGAGCGAGGACCCCCCGGTCTGGAGCTGCTCTGGCGGGTGTTTGTCCTGTATTGTCTTCGTTGGTCATCGTAACTCCCAGGTGAGAAGTGTAGGGCAGTTGTTCATTGAAGAAGGGAATTGGAGGTAGATGATTCTGAATCGAAACGCGTCGTTTGTACATAGGCGAAATGTGAGAAGCGCGATTCAGTTTAGTATGAAAAACAGAGGATCTACGGGGGCGTGAATCGCGCCGGCTTGTAGACAAGGGGGGAAGGAGTGAGAGGGAGGTGTCATATGCTTGACGCGCGCTACTGTTTCGGGCGAGAGGTTATCGTCATGCGCGCGCGCGCGCGCGCCGAATGTCGGTATGTGCGGCGGTTGTTGTTGTTTTCATTGCATTGTGTTTCCGTTGTTTGTTGAAAATGAATTTTTAGAAAAATGTGTTGTTTTAAATTCCGATAATTATCGAGAGTCAAACCTATAAGTTCGTATATATGAAAATTGATGAGGATTATAATAGATTTTTGTTTATTCTTATTTTTCTTTTGATTGGAGAAGAAAATTATTTCGTATGCCCTTTTTTTTTTATATGAAAGATGGCTGTGTTGCGCCGAAGCGATAATGGGAGGGGGGATGGTGGTGTGTGCTTTGACTTCGAGTAGGGGGAAGAGAGAGTGTGAAGGTGGTTATTGTAGTTGGAAAGGAAATGGTATATGGTTGGTTGTGTGAAGTTGGTGAATTATATGACATTGGTGGTTGAATTGATGAATATTTGCGGTGTTATGCATTGATATATTTAATGCATTATGTTTTCTTTTTGTGGTTATGATTGGAAGTTGGAAAAGGTAGTTTTTTTTAATTTGTTGTGTTATTCTTAAGTTAGTGCAGTGATTTGGTGGCAAGTTGAAATTGATTAGGCGTATGCCTAGTCACGTACAGCCCAGCAGGGGGGGGCGCCGTCCTGTCGCTCCGCTTTTGTTAGTATGTCTGGTCTTCGTTACTATATATGGCCTCGCCGGTCATTTGTTTTCGATCGCTACCGGTTTTGGTGATACTGCGCTGTTTGAGTTCAGGGCAGTGACAGTGCTCATTCGTTTTATTATTGGATTATGATATCATATATCGGGGTTGACCCAATATTGTCTCTTATTCAGCAGCGGCGAGCGCTTCCGCTCTCCAGTGTTGTTGTTGTTGTTGTGAATCGTTTGACATTCATTATATGCCGTTGAAGAAAACAGTAATTCTTTATTATTTTATGAATTCTCTGTGGATAATTTTTGTTGATTGATTTTTATGGCATCATCCTGTCCCACTTGGGTACATACCGTTTGAGGTGTGTCGATTGAGATATGGAATAATATGATATTGATAGTGTGGTATGTGAAAGGAAGGTCGTTAATAATTTTTGTCACATTGACAGTATTATTATTGACTTTGTTGACTTCGATATTCCAGAATATGGAGAAAGCCGGGGTGTTCATAATCGGAAGTTAACAACTGGTTTTTTTGTTTTTTTTGTGTTTTTTGTTTTGTTTTTTTTTTTTTTTTTTTTTTTGGATATTGTAGGCTGACTATGTCCCGTTTGGTAGAATTGTGAGTGCCAGACTGGGTTGTTGGGTTATGTGTTATACTTAGTTTGATGGCTCAAATGCCTTGGCCGACATTGAAGTTTCAGAGACAATGGGTTGTAGTTCTGGTGTGCCCGAAGTTCTATGATCAGTTGCGGGCCAGAGTAGTCATCAAACTATTTTATGTCCGGGCGTCGACAGGGTTGACCGCTTTGCTGCTGCAACCTCTGGTGTGAGGCATCTTACCTGGTACTGCCCTGTTTCCGACTTCTTTCTGGCCGACCTCTAGGTCATCGCTACAAACGACTGGGAGGGGACGAGCTCATCCTTCTGCGAGTGTCGGAGCTCCCCCCTCCTGCTGCTGAGATCTGCTGACCTGCTGGGCTCTTCATTTTCTTCAATGTGTGTCACAGTGTACTTTGAATCAGTGACTCCGTGTTGAACCTTGTGACATCGTCAATTCTTCGTCGTTCGGCGCTTCGTCTGCTGGGGTATCAGGACCTCAATGATAGTGTGGTCACCAGTGCACAAACCGTCAAAAATGTGTGTATATGTGTGTGCGCAAGCGCCCGCGCTTGTGCGTTTGCGTGTGTGTGTGTGTGTGTGTGTGCGCATGCGAGCGCGTGTGTGTGTGTGTATGATATTTGATATGATTGTTGCATTATCAGTTGATTGGCTCAACAGTCATTTTTAAGCTACTTGTTTGCCTTTTGGCTGTGTGGTTAAAACTCTGTCTGTCTGTCTGTCTGTCTGTCTGTCTCTCTCTGTCTCTGTCTGTCTCTGTCTCTCTGTCTGTCTCTCTCTCTCTCTCTCTCTCTCTCTCTCTCTCTCTCTCTCTCTCTCTCTCTCTCTCTCTCTCTCTCACACACACACACACACACACACACACGCACGCACGCACGCACGCACGGACGCACGCACGCACACACACACACACTGAATGAATGAATGGTGGTGTGATCGATTCATGATGATGATCACCAGTTTGCTTAAAGTTTATTCACTAAGTCTGCCACTCGAAAATACTTATAAATATAATCTGTTTATTTGCTCTTGTGCTCACCGTCGTTGTCTGCAAACCTATTTTCGGCATTATCAATCAGCTGGTCGGTAGATTATTTCAGCTTCACGGAATGCGGAGGCAACAATGTTAAAATTTGTGTATGTACAATTTTGTTGTTGTTTTTTTTTGTGTGTGTGTGTGTGTTTTTGCCCATTTGTTTCCCAGTAAGTGTTGTGAATGCATGCCGTGTTAATGGCTTCGATGGGTTTTCTTACTGTTGACTGATCTTTGTTTATTGTCACATTGTCCTTTCTTTTAAGAGATTGGATCCAATTGATCTGAATATTTTTGAAAGGCCCAGGCATCGTAATATATAAAAACAGATGCAAAGCATAATAATGTACTCCCAGTACAGTGACAAAGAAGGGAGACAATTTCCAGTTAGTGAAAAAAAAAAAAAAAAAAAACTCGACGGTGCGGTGGTTATTCCCCTATCGGACTTGATTTTTTAAAAATTATTATTCATAGCCGTTAGCAACGGCTATTCTGGTAAAACAAAACATCGGGAATCATCCGTGACCCAAGATCGGCCCAGAAATTTAGTTTGGAGCGAGTGGAACACTTTTTGACCATGGACGGACACAGACCGACCGACAGACGACAGACAGCATTTCTGCGTTCCCATTGTAAAGTACTGGCTCTTCTGTAAGAACTGGGAGTACAAAAAGAAAGAAAGAAAGAGAATGTGTGGGCACATCTACGCTGTGTCAGTGCGGCTGCCACCTGAAGTTGCTTTTCTTTATATTTGAACTACTTTGGTTTTTGTTGTTACTGTTGTTGCTGTCGTTGTTTACTGTTGCTGTTATTGTACATGTATGCATTTTTACCTGCTCTTTTATGTTTTTTTTTTTTTTTTTCCAAAACAGAAGAAGAGACGGAAGCTATAATAGTGTAAAACTTTTTTTTTTTAAACAAACGTTATTTTTTTTTAAAGCGTCACGGGGAACAGGTGGTGATGCTAAGGCCTGAATTTAATCAGGAATCTGTGAAAACATGTCGTTAAAACTACCTTTAAAAGGCAGCTCTCTCTAGGACAATACGAAGAGAGGGAGGGGTCAGAAGTATAGGGGAACAGGGATAAGAGGGAGGGAGAGGGAATGGGGGGGACTGGGAGAGGGTGGGGGAGTGGGAGGAAGACTACAACATGCCAAAAGGTTGCCTTGAAAACGGTCTTCATCAATTTGGATGTTTAAGAATTTGCCTTTTAAAGTTACATTAAAAGATCAAAGCATCACATCTAAAAAAAAAAAAAAATTTCAAGTTTAACTTCAAGCTGTCATGCTCTTGTTTCAGATTTTTTTCAGCGGAGGCTCACGACATTATTCAAAACCTCAAAACGAACACGACGACGAAACGACGGTGCTTACGCCTGCTAACAAATCGTCAACGCTTCACTGTTGTGCGAACTTTTCGAGACTGAAGGAAGGAATACATCATAACCGATTTCTCGAGACATTCTACCCTGTTAAAGAATCTGTTCGACGCAAAAGTGGTTCACGCCGTCTTGTAACTGAGAAGCGTCTCCTCCGTGTCCAGAGAGCGAGTCCCGCAGCTGACTGTCAGGATGTCGCCATCTTTTTCTTCGTTCACAGCTAGACAACCGGGGTGCATCCATTGGAGAGACTGACGCGTTGGGAAGTGTTTTTTTGCATCATCATCAGCCGGGACGTGTTTCACGTCATTTTCAGTCAGAAGTTCTTGATGTCATCTTCAGTCAGGAAATCTTTTTACGCCATCTTCGGTCATTAGATATTCTAAGTTCCCTTCAGTCAGGAATTGTTTGACACCATCTTCGCTGTGGAAGTGTTTGTTCGTCATTTTCAGCCAGGGATTGTTTATGTCACTTCAGTCAGGAAGTGTTTTTACGTCATCTTCAGTAAGGAAGGTTTTTACTTTATGTGCAGTCAGTGTTTCACGTCGTCTTCAGTCTGGTAGTGTTTTACCTCTTCTTCAGGCAGGAAGTCTTTTTTTTTTTTTTTTTTTTTTTTTTTTTTTTTTTTTTACACTATCTGCAGTCGGGAAGTGTTTAAACGCCATCTTCAGTAAGAAAGATTTGTTTACTTTACGCGCAGTCAGTGTTTCACGTCATCTTCATTTGGAAGTGTTATACGTCATCCTCAGCCTGGGAGTGTTTTACGTCATCTTCAGTCGGGAAGTGTTTTACATTATCTGCAGTCAGAAAGTGTTTTACATTATTACCAGCCAGGAAGTGGTTTACATTATCTGCGGTCAGGAAGTTTCTACGTTATCTTCACCCAGGAAGTATTTGTACGTCATCTTCAGACAGGAAGTGTTTACGTCATCTTCAGTCAGGAAGTGTCTCTTGTTATCCACAGTGAAGAAGAGCTTCACGTTATCCACAATCACGAGCTGCTTGTACGTTGCGCCTTCAGGAAGTTTTTGACGTTATCATCAAGAATTGTTTGACGTCATTTTCAGTCAGCAGGTGTTTTTTGTGCTATTTTCAGTCATGACGTGAAAATGTTGTCTTCAAACAACAAGTGTGTTGCATTATCTTTTACCAGGAAATGTTTGACGCAATCATCAAACAGGAAGTGTTCTGTGTTATTTCACCCAGGAAGCGTTTGACGTTATCTTCAACCAGGACGTTTTCCATGTTATTTCAGCGATGAATCGTTTGATGTTATCTTCAGCTAGGAAGTCATTGACGTCATCATCAACCAGGAAGTGCCCTGTGTTATTTCAGCCAGGAAGCGTTTGACGTCATCATCAACCAGGAAGTGTTCTATGTTATCTTCAACCAGGAAGTGTTTGACGTTATCATCAGCCAGAAAGTGTCCGGTGTTATCTTCAGCCAGGGAAGGTTCTTCAGCCAACAAAACTTTTTTTAACGTGTGTAATTACGGTTTTCCCCCCTCCCGACTCGCCATGCTCAACTAGAACTTCTGCCACTTTATTGTAAGCGACGGGTGTAGGTCTCAGTGAGTACTGCTTTCACTTCTGCCTTCTCTCCACGTGGTTAGACTTGGGGTCTGCAGAGCTACTGAGATGGACCTAGTGCTCAGTCCGTCATCGGTGATAAGGGCGGTGGTGGTGGTGTCGCTGCGTGTGTGACCCGGAGTCCATGTCGCCGGTTGAGACAACGTCACGCGCCGGTAGAGACTGATGGAGCGTGTGGCTGTAAGTGAAAGGCATACAGTTGTTCATAACATGGGGAGCATAGATACAGCACTACATATTTGTCTGATTTTCAAACTTCCACATATATACAAAGCAACTCTGACAGCTATTTTTTCACTTAGGTTAGTGCATAACAATTGTACTTTGAAAGAGGATGGGAACCTGTAGTAATACAGTGGTATATATTTCTTACGTAGTGACATATATTTGGGACAAACAAACAGAAAGTGAACTATATCTTCAATGCAATTCATATTACAATATTTACAAACTGGATCAACAAGGGCTTTTCCATATCGGGGAATTCCATCTAATTTTAATCGGGCTCGATCTTAGCAGGCAAATAACTCGACGGTGTTCAAGATTTTCTAACTGACTTATGTAACCAGCTCTTATAAGCTCTGGATGATACAAACAATAGTCGCCTTCCTTCAAAACAGAATCATGCCAACTCTGACGGAAATCATCTTGTAGTCTTTGCTTAAAAACTTTCAGAAAGTAGTCCAGATTTGCCAACATTTTGCGTAGCCCAGACATAACCAAAGCCAAATTTACATAATATAGTTCTTACTTGTGTCGCCCCCAGTTACGTCTTCCGTTTTCATCATGCATCACTAGCATGTCATAACATTTTTTTGGGTATCTCTCGGTGGACAGAGAAAGGAGCCTGCCCCAGTACCTGATCATACACACGTAAGTATCTATGTAAATAGGAAATCTACCACATTCTCCGATTGCAATGTTATTTTTAAACGTCCCTGCCAACTCCTAAGATCATTTTGCATATCTTAAATTGTACTTTTTCAATGGCCTCAAAACGCTGAAAACCCCATACCTCTGAACCGTACAGCAGAATGGGTTTAATTTTGACATCAAATATCTTAAATACAATATCCACTGGCAATGACTGCAACTTAAAGAATAACCTTTTGACACCTGCAACCGCTCGCACTGCTTTTCCTGATAAGTTATCAACACATTTTGACCCATTTAGTGTGGCAGAAAATATTACACCCAAGTAATTGTAATGAGGTTCGACTTCAATCTGCCTGCCAGCAAAGAACCATTGTTCATAATGCCTCAGAAATCCACCATTTTTAAAAAACAACAACTTTTGTCTTTTCCATATTGACTTTGAGACCCCATCTATGGCAGTATTTTTCTAGGCATTCAATTTTTTTTGTAGGTCAATCACAGAATCAGAAACTAGTGCAATGTCATCTGCATACATCAAAAGAAGAATGCCTATTTGATCTGAAAAAACATCAATACCTCGTGTGTCGGAGTTAATCAAAGCAGTCTGCAATTCAGATATGAAAAGAGAAAATAACAAGGGACTTAGAATGCAGCCCTGCCTGACTCCTGACATACACTCAAAGTAATCAGTAATGTTATACCCAACTCTAACTGCCGCTTTTACTTGTTTGTACATACTGGAAAGTGTTTGAAACATTTTCCCGTGAATCCCTTTCTGCAACAGAATATATATAATAAATCGATCTTTCAATGCTGTCAAAAGCTTTAGAGAAGTCAACGAAAAGAGTATAGAAGCGCCCCTCCTTTTTAGTAAGGTATTTTTGAACCAATGACTGTAGTGAAAATATATTATCTGTCGTACTGTAACCCTTTCTAAATCCTGCTTGAGCTTCCGGTATGTTCCCTGTGTTTCAGTAAAATCTCTTAATCTGCTATTCAGAATTGTACTGTATAGTTTGCTTATCGTATTTAACAGTGATATTCCTCTATAATTTTCGGTTTTTCTGTAGTCACCTTTTTTGAGAAGCGGAAAAATCAACCCTTTTGTCCAACTTTCCGGGTACTGACCAGTTTCAAACACCTTGTTAAATAGCACACGCAAAAATGGTACCAAAAGATCACTGAGAACATGAAACACATCAGAGGGCACACCATCAGGTCCAGGAGCTCTGCCTTTCTTAGTATCCTTTATAGCTTTGCGAATTTCGTTTTCGGAGATTGCTTCTTCTAGATTTATATGTACATTGTGGCATGACTGACAAACCTCAGGGTTATGGTTCTTTAAAACATCATCAACCTCTTTGCAGAATTCAGCATCAATAGCCGACTGCTCAGGATTTAGCAAGTCACGAAAGTATTTATACCATGAATTTGCACTGATCGTAGCAGAACCATTAGAAGTGATGCTTGTTAGAGAGATTTAACCTTTCGCCAGAACGATTTTTGAATTCTTGTCAATACAAACATGACTCAGGTCATTTAGAATTTGTATTTTCTGTTTTCTTGTTTCATTTCACATAGAGATTTGAACTCTTTCTTTAGATTTAGGTATTCATTCAAATCCTTGCGATCATTTGAAAATCTCCATAATCTCAGTTGCCTATACTTACTGTTTTTTTTTTTGCACGTTCACAACATCGTCCCCCCACCACGAGGGCTGAGAACGAGTTTTTTTTCTTCTGCCTTCCTAATGTTACACTGGACAGCTGCTCTCTGGAGAAAATCAACAAGACAATCTGATCCAGCATCGACTCCTTGTTCAATAGCTGTCAGAAAGTTTTCAAACTCTGTTTCTTGATGTTGACGTAAGTAGTCGTAGGAAGAGTCCTTCCACAAAAGCTTACATAGTTTTTCCATAGATATTTCATCATCATCAGTAATGTTGTCTGTGCACATTGAAATGTCATCAAAAAATGATGTTACTATTGGAAAATGGTCTGATTCACATCTATCAACAACTTTAAAATCCATTATTAAATCAAACAAAGCTTTGAGGCAGCACAATATATCAACAACGCTCATTCCACAATTAGCAATACACGTTATTTCCCCCTCCCAATCACCTTCTGTACGACCATTGACAATAAACAGATTGTATTCTTTTAACAATTCAATAAATTTTAGGCCGAAATTGTTCCAGGCACGATCTTTTGATCTACGCTTATTCTGAGGAATATCACCAATAAAATCATGAAGGTCTTCCACTGGAACAATATATCTGTCTTCATCGCAACAGTCAGTGTCAGATAAATCCGCTGTGCGTGCATTGAAATCACCACACAACAGGAAAGGGCAACCTGCATAAACTTGCATGATATCACATATATTTTCTAATTTTTCAATACCTTCCTGCTTGTTGTTCTCATACAACACTGAATGTTCGGGAGCAATATACACAAAAAAACAGCAATTACATCAAAAGCACAATTAAAAACTGACTTCCCAATTTTCATAAATACACAGTCTTCGACGTCTTTCAGTAACTGTTCTACATATATACTATGATTGATTTATGTACACACACCACAACTCCACCTTTTTGCCTATTTACCCGGGAGGAAAGAAAGACAGAGTAATGTGGAAAAGCATCTTCAATCGCAGTCTGTTTGCACGTCCAAACTTCTGAAAAAGAAAATATCTTAAATTGTTCACAAAACATCTTAAACGAAACACTGTTTAACTTTCGAGACAGACCCTGAACGTTCCATGCCATGACTTGTAACACAGGCGCATGCCCTCTTGTGTTTTCTGTATGTAACGAATCATCATGTGACTGTGGAAAGGCAGATGTCTGTGTGTCAGCTGTATTAACAGAGTCATTTGAAAACATTGACGGGTTAGAAACATTGCTGGAATTTACTTGTTCTGTTGATGTCCTGTCATCACCGCAAACGACGTCTTCCACAGCATTAACGGTAGCCGCAGGGAGACGGGTGGAAATTCTCCCCGCAGGTACACTGTCATCACCGCAAACGACGTCTTCCACAGCATTGACGGTAGCCGCAGGGACGGGGTGAAAATTGCTCCCGCAGGTACACTGTCATCATCGCAAACGACGTCTTCCACAGCATTGACGGTAGCCGCAGGGAGACGGGTGGAAATTGCTCCCGCAGGTACACTGTCATCACCGCAAACGACGTCTTCCACAGCATTGACGGTAGCCGCAGGGAGACGGGGAAATTGCTCCCGCAGGTACACTGTGTCATCACCGCAAACGACGTCTTCCACAGCATTGACGGTAGCCGCAGGGAGACGGGTGGAAATTGTTCCCGCAGGTGCACTGTCAACACCGCAAACGACGTCTTCCCTCAACGCCGACGGTAGACGCAGGAGTACGGATGGAAGTTCTCCTTGCAGGTACACTGTCATCACGCCGGCCGGCCCGTCAGATCCTCGACTTCTCACGCAGACCCTTGGAAGTGGGGTCATAGTCGAAATGCTTGCCTTCAATGACCAGGGAATCAAAGCGAAGAAAGGCTCTCTTGTTGGCACGTTTCGCCTCTTTCATGAAAGGCAACAGCTGACGGCGTTTTTTTCTCTCACACCTTCAAGGAAAAATCTCTTCGGACACAAAAATGTCCCCTCCCTTCAGCTTCTTGCTTGCATTCGGATAGCACTTTTTCTTTGCCTTTGAAACTTTCAAAGCGAACGATGATCGGACGAGGCCCTCTTCCGCCTTTGATTCGATGCGCTCGTTCAACAGGTATATCATCTTGTATGTTCATTTTCTCTTTGATCACCTTCTTCACACTATCTTCACACAATCAGCATAGGTCTCAGCATGGTCACGGTGAGCGGGATGCCATAGAATATAGATTATTCCGTCTGCTTCTGTTTTTCCAGGTCGTCAAGTTTTCCTTCCAAACTCGAAACTTTTTCCTTCAATTCTCTGTTTTCTCTCATCACCCCATCGACATCATTTTGCATCTTATTCACTTGAGTGATAACATCATTCACTTTTTGTTCAATATTGGTCATCTTCTCTTCAATGGTTGTCATCTTTTTGTCCATACCTGTCAGTAGTCTCATCACGTCTGACAGAGTGATGTCGGCATTGGTGTCACTTGCCGAACTCGAAGTTCGAGAGGCCGGAGAAAGAGAAAGAAAGGTAGATTGCTTCTTTGGGCCTGGGTTGGACTCAATGTCACCACACTGCAGTAGAGAGGAAGCCACAAACACCAGAACGACAGCAGCAAAGGCACTTCTCTCACAAAAACAGTACGGTACAGCCGACGTGTGGTCGCCTTCTCAACGGCACGTTTCCTCATGAAGGACTGAAAAGTCCAGTAAAACTGGCCACAGGCAGCCCGAAAACAGCGCTGAACTCGGCATGATGCCAGCAGTCTGGAAATAACGGAATCAAGATCAGATTTTTTAAAAATGTAGACGAGGGTCACGCACCTATCCCGGTCAAATAGCATCATAGGTGTAAATATTATAAACAGAGAACAGTATGAAACGGTGAGCGATATGTACAGACAATATGATCCTTAACAAGATCAAAGCTATAGAAGAAAAAGAACACCCGAAGGTGCTGGGGAGGACCCAGAGAAGCACTGTCTTCACCTGCCTTTAGAGCAGTCCTGTACCACCCTTGGAGGCCTGCGCTGTGTTGACGATGGGTACAGGCATAATATTTAGCACAGTCACTAAATGGACAGTTACGTGACTCACTCTCTCTCTCTCTCTCTCTCTCTCTCTCTCTCTCTCTCGCTCACACACACACACACACACACACACACACACACACACACACACACACACACACACACACACACACTCACACACACATACATACATATCTTTCTGTCTCTCTCTGTCTGTCTCTCTCTCTCTCTCTCTCTCTCTCTCCGTCTCTCTCTCTCTCTCTCTCTCTCACACACACACACACACACACACACACACACACACACACATGCACACACACACGCAGGCACGCACGCACGCACGTGCACGCACACACACACACACATACACACACACACACACACACACACACACACACACACACACACACACACACACACACACCACATACATCAGTGTGTAATTCAACAGCCTTCCATTTACCAATGGGAAGGTTTGGAGCTGAGGGTAACAGTAGGAGGGTGGGGGCAGTGGTGGTATTGGCCGGGCAAATCGTTATCTGTATTTCAGTCCGTATGGGCCATTGATTGGTCAGTCGATTTGTAAAGGGTTGTTGTGGTCACCACTGGCTGAACGGACTACTGCCCATTCAAATCAGCAATTAGCAACTGATAACACTAGCAAGGTCAAAAGAGATCATTTGTGCATAACTTTGCAAATGTCCTTCTGGTTCATCGTTTTCATTTCCTATTATTTGAGATTTCTAACACACGTTTTCGTTTAATGGGGTTCGTTTTATCATTTACATACTTCTTGCTTAAGTTTTACTTTCCTTTGTTAAACAGATGGGTTGTTGAGGTTGCAAAACATTCATTTAATCCTTCAATCTCTTCTGTCTGCTACCAACCCCTCCGTGTTGCCTATCCCCCACCAGCTTACTTTCTGGGCCAGTTCTCCCACCTCCCTTACATCTACAGAACCCGAGTATTCTTGTCTGGGATATGCTCCGAGCAACACACCGCCAAATCTGAAAACCAACACAACAAGTAGGTCAACTTGTGGAGCAGAAGTCACGTGCGCTAGAGACTGCACAACGTCCGACTTGACATCTACACCGATGACCGATCACACCATAACCTGCGGCTTGTCGCTGTTCCACAGATGTGTGAGTGAGTTTGTACGTTCCAGGAATCGACTATGTTAATCCCTTCACTCCCCCCCCCCCCCCCCCCCCCCCCCCCCCCCCCCTCCTTGTCTTGTCTGATTTATCGTGTTCCCACTACCACCACCATCGCCCCCACTCCGAGTGCCGTCACGTGCCCGCCGCTCATTCCGGCAGCCCTTTCACAGCGACACGTGGGGCCATTCCCTCACTGAGCCCCAGCCCTGGCAGCCCATGGGGAGGGACCACTTTCAGGCTGCCACGAGGCAACTCGCCGAAAGAGACACTGCACTGTTGTTTTTTGTTTTGGTCAGGTTGATAGTGTTCCGTGGTACGAGTTCTGATCCACCATACCGCGCGACACCTCGGCTGTTCAGACCCGTGAACAGCAACAGCTGAAGCTTTGGAGCCACCATGAGTGAACGTTCGATCCTGGAGGGCGCCACCACTTCTGTGCAGCGTCAGTTCCCGTGAACTTGCTAATCGATACCATCGATTTGGACATGAAATCTCCAAGGGCATAGACACCTACTGTTCCCACGATCTATTAACGATGATTTACCTGTCAACAAGGACGGTCAGAAGCGTACCCACAAAGTCTTCATCTACTGTTCCATGATGATTTATTAACGATGATTTACCTGTCAACAGGGACGGTCAGAAGTGTACCCACCACAAAGTCTTCACCTACTGTTCCCGTGATTTTATAACGTCACTTCCACAGTGATCCTGGCAAAAATCGACCCAAAGACTGACGTACAAATCATCGTGAGAAAGACATAACATACCGCACAAAGTGTGTGGGGACTAGCCAGCTGGTGGGACGATTTGTAACAGTTTTTTCTACCTGCAACTCTATGACGCCGCCTCTGTGTCTGTCTGTCTGTCTCTCTCTCTCTCTCTCTCTCTCTCTCTCTCTCTCTCTCTCTCTCTCTCTCTCTCTCTCTCTCTCTCTCTCTCTCTCTCTGGAAAAACCTGAAAGAAAAAAATTAATTATATAAGCCTTTTGTTTCATTTATGTTGTTATGTTTGCGTAAGCAGCACATTATCGGTGTGAAAGTGCCAGTACACCACACATTAGAACATTAACAAACCCAGACATTTTGTATCAATCACTAAAACACTAAAAATCAGCAAGACTATGTCAATTTGTAAGAGAACATACAGACTATGCATGGTGTGTAAGGGATTGGTTGAAGGGGGAAAAAGTTCGTATTGGAAATTGTTTTTTTTTTTTTTTTTTTTTTTTTTTTTTTTTTTTGCAGATGAAGAGGACAGTGTGAAGCACCAAAAAAAATGAAGAGGTGGATTTTGGCCTTAGGGGGAAAAAAATCACCGTCTTAGGTGTTCCATTGATCCGATAACTGATGCAAAAACAAACAAACAAACAAACTAACAAACAAACAAAACCCACACCCTACCCGCCCATTCTCGGGTAAAGTGTCATTATCTCAGCGGCCACCCACCCGTTCCTCTCCTTATAATCTGTCGTCCCTTCTTTATTTTCTTCTCCCCCCCCCCCCCCCCCCCTCCCCCCTCCACCCTCCCCTCGCCCGCCCTACGCCAACCGCCACTTTTTCTCAACAGCCTGAAGTCTGTTCTGCAACGTGCAGGACAGGCAGCAGGCCGACAAACCGTGCAGCGATCGTGGACAGCGTGCAAGATAACGCGTTCAAACATGGACGGTGTGTGTGTGTGTGTGTGTGTGTGTGTGTGTGTGTGTGTGTGTGTGTGTGTGTGAGTGAGTGAGTGTGTGTGTGTGTGTGTGTGTGTGTGTGTGAGTGTGTGTGTGTGTGTGTGTGTGTGTGTGTGTGGGACAGTACAGCCGCCTGACCGCTTTATCATCGGACCGTCCGGGGAACATGTCAGTGTGACACGCCTGCCTTTTATCGCCATTCCACCCCACTCCTCCCCCACCCCAGTCCCTCCCCACTTGGGAGAGCGTGTGGCCATAGAACAGCGTCGCCTAGTTGAAGAACAACAACAACAACAAAAAAAACAAATACAACAATAAAAACCCCTTTTTTTCGTATTGTTGTTGTAGTAAGTCTATTTACATTAATGCTTCAGGCGTTTACAATCAACAACTACACTTGCTAAACTTCAGAACAACAAAAAAATAAAACAAAATAAAAAGTAAGCTAGAACAACCAGCAGGGCACTAAACACAAGCCACGATTGATCGAACGCTGGCATTGTTTCTATGCGTTCTACCGTTAAGATCCTGGCCTTTTCCAACTCCTCTCTCCACTTTTCCCCCATTCATCAAACAAAAGCAATCACAAATTTGTTATCAAAAATCCAAATCCAACCTCATGTCTTACTCTCAGACGGCGCGTTATGTATTTAGTACGCCAGTAAGAAAGGAAAAGACAATTCTCAGGTTGGATTCGAGAGCTGTGAGAGAGGCAGACTATCTCAGTACTATGGGAGTTTTTTTTTTGTTTTTTTTTTAAATGGGCTTAGCAGGCAAAGAAGCGTTGACCAAAAGTTTTTACCTTCTCAATTGAAGTTCCGAAAGACGAGAATCAGACTAAGAATGATCACGTGATGGGTGTATCACAGAGTGATATACATAGGAGCTACACACACACACACACACACACACACACACACACACACCCTGAGAGACACTCCCTCACATTGCTACGCCCCCTCCCCCTTCCCCCCCATCCCTGAGCAGTGGGTCAGTAATGAAAACCAGACCCTCGATAATGTCCAGTGCCTGGCGTTCTCTGACTGTGTCAAAGACGTGCCACGCTACACAGTTATTCAATTCACACTCAGGCAAAAGCTATATAAACTAAAGATATCAACTTCCCAAAAACTCCCCTCCCTGGCATCCTCTAGGTGAGTCAAGGTGTTGCTGGGCCTCTCGGCCTTCGGGCCTGGCCACAGTGATCATGGTGTTAAGGTATGTGAGTTCTGTGTTTTTGTGTGTCTCTATTTTATTAGTCTAGACAGAAGAAGTCTTAGTTGAGAGTTAGATTTCCTGGGAATGTCTGTTATAACTTGTAGTCAAAATAAATACATGTGTAAATTCTAAGAGCCTGTTTATTGAAAGGATGTTATATTATATTCTGCCTCGTCCTATCTTCGGTTTGGTATGTTTCTGAACATGAACCTACACTTGCTCACTTTCAGCCTAGAATCTCTGACTGAATGCTTCTCTCTCTCTCTCTCTCTCTCTCTCTCTCTCTCTCTCTCTCTCTCTCTCTCTCTCTCTCTCTCTCTCTCTAACGGTACATAGGAATCTTAGTCATTAGTCAGTTGCAGTGTCGATATATTAACATCCCACAATTACTTTAGTAGATCCCCAACATCCCCAAATCTTCTAGTAACATCCCCCCAATACATCAGAGCTCAATTCCTTTTGTATAATAGTTCTACGACCCACACGCACAATATCCGTTCGTGCGATAGTTGGTGGAGATGCGAGTCGATCCTCCTCACCTCACTCTGCAGCCAAGCGTGTTGCCTCTACCTGTACTCTCCCATGGGTATTTTTTTATGAGCTCGTCAGGCCGTGCAGTTGTATCAGAACCTACTCTGTTTAATAGGTGCATCGGCATGGATGAATAATTGTCATGGATGAATAATTATCTAAAACTGGTGGTTGAAAAAAAAAAAAAAAAAAAAAGAAAAGAAAAGAATTACTCTAGAGCGGTATTATAGCAGAATTCACAAATGGGCCTGCTAGTCAGGCTTTTCAGTTGCACATCGCCGGTGATTCCCTTACCACGCAGTGGGCCGCCCGCCTGCGAATATGTTGTACCGTTAACTCCTCCTCCTCAACGTGCGGCCACTAGGCCCTTAACCGGCGAAAGGTCCAGCGGCGTTGTTTTTCGGTTCACTGACCCTACTCGCGTTCTGCCAGTTAAGGCGATCTCGGGTCCTCTAGGGCTGTGGGCCTGGTGTGTGTAGTACGGACAGGATGGACGTTGTTTTCATTTGAATTAGGTTACCTAACTGCCCAGTTTGTTACCGAGTCTGTCATGCACTCCTGCTCACATAACTGTTTGAAAGTAAGTGATAATCACTGTTACAACTGTTCATCTAAAAGCTATAACAATCACTTGCAACGCTTTACGTGATGCCACTTGTTTGTTTTTCCTTCCTCACTTTCATTACATGTCACTCAGTTTAACGGGCGCTTCACTATCGTAAAACCGAAGTGTTTGTCCCGTTCTCCTTTGCTAGGCATGTTCTACAGTAGTGCACTTACTATGTCCGCCACTTTCTTGCTCAGAGTACAGTATAGTATATCATTTTTTTTCCTACTTGTTTGTGCCTCTCATGAGTGTTCAATTTGCATAAATGCTTTGTGTTTAATCCTGTGAAAATAAGCTGAGCCTGATGTGTACAATCCAAGTACTTTATTCATGCAGTGATTCGTGTAGTTGAGGCATCTGTTGAAAAAAAACAAAAAAAAAAAAGGTCTCTCCTGTTAAACTTTGTTACATTTAGCTTTGCGTTGACTCAGTTCTCTAAACATTCCTTCAAGTACCAAGACATAACTTCAAACACACATACAGAGAGAACAACGATAATCCGCACACCTTTCAGAAAACAATGCATAGTAAAGTCCCTTCATCACTGATGCATACTATGCCCCTGTCAGTACTGTTTTTTTTTTTTTCATTTCAGGGCTTACTTATCATGAGTTCTTTGTCTTATTGTGAATGTGGTATGACGTGTTCTGTTTTTTTTACAGAAGTTGTGTATTATTTGCCTTTCTCTTATATTTTGCAGTTTTGAGTGAGCTACATGTCGGAATTCATATCTCTTTGCCTTGCATGTTTGCAACTTTGACATTATTTTTACGATTTGTAGCTCATTCCATTATGAATGTATGCTGGCTACATGTAACTGAACACGGATGGCATGCAATTGCACTGTATAGTTCTCTCTGTTTGGTTTCATCTCCACCCCCCATTCCTACGAGCTAATGCATTGCACATACATCAGCTAAATAGCATACCTACTTTGTCACAATATCCGTTGTCTACGTCATATCGCCCAGCTGTGGGTACGTGATCATCATTTCCGACCAAGGTGGTTGAAATCATCTGTATACCTCCCGTGTTGAGCACCGGCAAGCATTACGCCAGACTGTCTGCAAAAAGTGATCACCCTCCCCACTGTGGGCAGTCTCCCCACAACGTGATTCCAGCCCATCATGCCTGATGTGGCAGCATTCGCCATCTGACTCTCACCGATGGACAGGCCGTCACTTCACTGTGAGGACGATGTGTGGTGACATCATAACGCCATCTGGCCCTCACCGATGGACAGGCCGTCACTTCACTGTGAGGACGACGTGTGGTGACATCATAACACCATCTGACTCTCACCGATGGACAGGCCGTCACTTCACTGTGAGGACGATGTGTGGTGACATCATAACACCATCTGACCCACACTGATGGACAGGCCCATCACTTCACTGTGAGGACCATTCCTCTCAATGCTGCACATAAGTTACGCCAAAATGGCGTGTGAACTGTTCTAGAAACTGTACCTAATCTGCAACAAAATGCCGATCACACTATGACTCAAGTGCTGTGCTGTGACACTTTCCCCATATGTGACATGACTCTTGCTTCTAAGTGACAAATGAAACGCAGTGACATATTACTGCTTATCCTCCCAGAGAAAATGGACTCATTGGCGTGTGACAAATGGTAATGCTGGCTACAGCTATGTGCAATGCAGTGTCTATGCAGATTTCAAATAATTTATGCATGACTAAAGGCGTCTAACATTCCCTAACCCCAAACACCCCGATCGTATGCCATTCCTGTACTGAAATATGAAGTCACAACCGTATTTTAGAAAATAGTCCAGCCCTTCCCTTCTCTTCTCATCTCCAATTATTGCAAAAATGGGGACATTTTTTAAGGGAGCGGGAGCAATTATCACAGAGTGATATACGTAGGCCATCCCCTCCTCCCCGAGCAGTTACATCCGGTCATTCTACCTACCCAGGATGGACCGAGCCATTGATTGCCTTGATCTATAGCGTGACGCCTGAGAGACATTCTAAGCCCCTCCCCCCCCCCCCCCCCCCCCCCCCCCCCCCCGAGCGGTACATCCCGTTCATTACCTACCCGGATGCATGACATGCTAGGTCCCCTCTCCTGCTCCCCCCCCCCCCCCCCCCCATCACATTGCTACGCGCCCCTCCCCCTTCCCCCCATCCCTGAGCAGTGGGTCAGTAATGAAAACCAGACCTCGATAATGTCCAGCCTGGCGTTCTCTGACTGTGTCAAAGACGTGCCACGCTACACAGTTATTCAATTCACACTCAGGCAAAAAAGCTATATAAACTAAAGATATCAACTTCCCAAAACTCCCCTCCCTGGCATCCTC
>JADBJO010001222.1:120000-125000 GCA_016801955.1 Conus betulinus | reverse complement strand
ACTTACAAATAAAGAAACAAACAACAAGCAAAAACAAACAAAACTACACAGAAAGAGATCGGAGGAAGGGGATGGGGAAGGGAGGGGGGGAGAGAATGGAAGATAGGGGAAGAGAAGAGAGATGGGAGACCGAGTGGGAATGGGAATGAACGATTTAACGGAGTAGGTTATATGTTTAGACGATGTATTCAAAATATGGTTTACAGAAGACTGCGAATGGACGCTAATCATTTTGATCGAACAATCAAATTACTGAGACATAAAATGTTTATGTAAATGTTTCTTGAAAAGTTTGAAAGTATTCGTATTTTTAGACTCGGTGGAAGTGAGTTCCAGATACATGGTCCTACGTAAGCTATGCTTGTTTGGTATCGATCAATGCGTGGTAGGGGAAGAAGGGATTTCTTAGAGCCAGAAAAGCTGTTCAGTCTTGTAAAAAGGGCATTGATATAACATGGCATGGTATATGTAAACATAAATGATGCCTTGTTGAATTCCAGTTGCTTACTCAGAGGAAGTATGTTCAGCGCTTTTAGTTTTTCGTCTGTTGTTAGAGGAACGGCTGGATGGAGTAGTTTTGCTGCACGTCTATGGAGAGAATTCAGCCTTTTTTTTTGTGGACGTCACTACTCCCGTCCCACACTGTTGAAGCGTAATTGATACGTGACATTATGTGTGCTTTGCAGAAAAGTTTAAGCACAGTACTGTTGACGTATCGCTTTAATTGAGATAACAGGGAAATGTTTTTTTGGGAGACGACCTTGCATACATTATTTAGAGAGATTGCCATTTCAATTCTTTATCTATCGTTACCCCTAAAACATGATGCTCATCTACCTGTTCGATAGAAGTGCCATTCAACTGAAATTCTAGGCAAAGAGGAGTCAATTGGTGCTTTCGGCGGATAGCTATAATCAGATTTGGTTTGGGCTTGGTGTATGACCATTGAGTTTGAATGACACCAGTCTGACACGTCGTTTAGACTTTCCAGGAGAAAAGTTTCTATTGTTTGTAGATCACTGCCATTATCAGAGAGAGAGAGAGAGAGAGAGAGAGAGAGAGGAGAGAGAGAGAGAGAGAGAGACCGACAGAGACAAGACAAGACAAGACAAAATCTTTTATTTACGAGGATAATAGATAAGCACTGACGTACTTTTTTACATCCAGTCCTCGCCCTGAGTAGGGACTACAACAAGCAGTGAAATGAAATAATGTAAGAAAGCAAACAAGCAAACAAGGCGGTCATGCAATCATAATGGAACATCGAGTGAAAATAGAAGAGAAATGAACATTAAAAAAAAAATAAACACATAATAAACAAACAAATAAAATTAAATAAATAAAAACGAAAATAATAATAATGAAGGGGAAGGAGAGAGTGGGGGGTGGAGAGTGGGCTGAGCTTGGGAAATATCTGGAAATGTACCCCAACGTACAAAAATTAGCATGCATAACAACAAACAGTAAAATTAATATGACAAAGTACGTACCTAATTTTGAACACACACATACAAGCACGCACGCACGCACAGAGAGAGAGAGGGGGGGGGGGGGGGGGGGGGGGGGGGGGGGGGAGGGGGGGGGGGGGGGAGAGAGAGAGAGAGAGAGAGTCACAACAGAGAGAAGCGAGTCATTTTCGTTTCGTAGACATGAAAATACGTAGAAGGTATTTAGCAACGTGAGATGGAATTTGGGGAGGGGAAAAAAAAAAAAGGAAAGAGAGAGAGAGAGAGAGGAGAGAGAGAGAGAGAGAGAGAGAGAGAGAGAGAGAGAGAGAGAGAGAGAGAGAAATTAAGGGAACAACAGAAACTGAAGGTAGTAATTAAGCATAAAATGTAATAATTTGAAATGGAAATGTACTAAAACGTACAACAATTAGTATGTATAAAAACAGACGGTAAAATGAATTTGACAAAGTATGTACATAATTTGGAACACACACACGCACACGTTCGCGCAGAGAGAGAGACAGACAGACAGACAGACAGACAGAGAGAGGGAGAGAGAGTAAAAAAAAAAAGGGCACAACATATAATCATTTGTTTCATAAAGCATGAAAATGCGTAGAAGGTATTTAGTAAAATGACATGGAGTTTGGAGGGAGAAAAAAAAAAGCCAGAGAGAGAGAGACAGAGACAGAGACAGAAAGACACAGAGAGATACAGAACTGGAGAGAATCAATGAATACATGAAACGGAAACCACTCATGGAAAGATCATGTTAAAGACAAATACATTAATAACATGTGCAATATAACACACGAAAGAGCTGACTAAAAATAATGAAACAATACATATATTATGAGCAAAATCATGATAAAGAAGATGAGAACAAGGAGAGGATGTACTTGAAGGCACTTGTGTGCAAGAGAGAGAGAGAGAGAGAGAGAGAGAGAGAGAGAGAGAGATGCATAAGCGAAAGGAGTGTAGGGAACGACGATAGAGAGAGGGAGAAGAGGCGAGAGTGGGTGTGGGAAAGAGCATGTTTAGAACAACATCTAACAATCAAAAAAAACAACAGGAGATGTAAAGACAATCGATTTTGACGCACCAGGGAAAAAAGAAAAAAAGCATAAATGGAGGGGGGGGGATGCATAATGATAGCCCAGTCACCCCACGGGTAGGTGGGGGATGTCATCTAGATAATATATCAAAGTCATTACAGGAGAATCATGAGAGGGGGATAGAGAGAGAGAGAGAGAGAGAGAGAGAGACAGAGGAGAGGGAGGACAGGGGGGGGGGGGGGGGATGGGGGGGGGGGTGGGGGGGGGTGGGGGGGGGGGGGGGAGGGGGGGGGGGGTGGGGGGGGGGGGGGGGGGGGGAGAGAGGCAGGAGGGGAGGGGGGGGGAGAATAAAAGCATAACGACATAATGACAAGAGGGCAACAGATAGTAACGACATAAACAAAGAGGGCACACACACAGGAACACACACACACACCACACACACACACACACACACACACACACACACACACACACAACACACACACACCCTCAATAAGACATACTTACTAAACAGAAGATGTGCATTTCAAATACAAAACACTTTCTAATTAGACAGGCTCATACATAAGGTAAAGAGAGGGGGGTGTGGTGGTTGGTGGGGATTTATGGCGGAGTATGCAAATACTGGCAGATGAGATGGTTGAAATAATGGTGTTTTTGAAGGTTGATATGCATTGGTGGCATGTTTGGTTGATTCAGGGAGCGAGTTCCATTGACAGGAACCTGAAGAGAGAGAGAGAGAGAGAGAGAGAGAGAGAGGAGAGAGATGTTACGGTGGTGATGGAGAGAGGTGTTTACGTATGTCTGGCAGCTTTGTATCTACCCTACAGTTTCTTCAGAGAAAGGCGATCGACAGACAGGGAAGTGAAGTGAGACCAAATCAGAGGTAAGGGGACCAAACCGAGTCTTTGCTTTTACATGATCTGCAGAGTTGTCTCCTCTGTTGACATTCACCATGAAGAGATTAGGCTAGGCTAGAGGGAACGTAGACACTCTCCCATCAGTGCGTATCGACAGAACATGAATTTGAATGAGGGTCATGAGGTGCAACAGAAGGTCAATATTAAAAAAAATAAAATAATAAGGATCAACGGGTACTAAAATGTTTAGATGAACAGGGTGAGAGAGGAAAGTATGAATCAATAATGAACAAAAAAAAAAAAAGAAAAAAAAAAACGGAACAAAAAGATAAACAAATTGAAAAAAAAAAAGAAATCATTAAAATTAAGAAGATTATACCTATTATAAACATATGAAAATATAAAACGGAACAAAGATAAACAAATTGAAAAAAAGAATTAAGAAGATTATTCCTATTATAAAGACACGAAAATACGATGGGCGTGTTTTTTTTTAACTCCCTCCCTCTCTCTCCCCGAAACATAACCCCCCAAATTTATCGCTCACGTGGTTGTAGACTTGGAAAAAACAAAAACAAAACAAATCAAAAAACGTCATCAATACGAATGACGTATTTCTTCCATCTTCAAAGCGTCCACAAGTGAAGGAAGACAATTAACAGTGGCCCAAGAAAAAAAAAGTAAGACCATGTCGAGTTTGAAGACATCGCAAATTGTTTGTCAGGTAGGCCTTCTTGTATTGAACAACATTATAAGGTCATAATTGATAGATAATGAAAGGCTGTTTCTCCTGAATGGAGTCTAATCTAGGGGAAGTAGCTGGGTTTTTTTTTTTTTGTTTTTTTGTTTTTTTTCTTTAACACGGTCCTATAATTAGGTCTGTTTTCCCCGAGTGTGTGCATTCTCTCCCCTCCCCCCCCTCCCCCCTCCCTCATTCATACTCCCCTACCCACCTCCTCCCCCCCTCCCCCCCCCATTCTCCCCCCCCCCCCCCCCCCCCTTCCCCCACCTCCTCCTTCCCCCCCACCCCCCACCCCCACCCCCCACCAGCACATGTATTAATTATGAATTATGTCATGTCATTTGAAGCCAGATCTTCTTCTTCATCCTTTGAGTGTCCACAATCAACAATTTGATTTTTGTGACGCTTTTCAGGTTGGGGTTCGCCCGGCAAAGAATGAAAAAAAAAAAAAAGAAAAAAAAAAGGAAAAAAGAATCAGAGCACCAGTTGCACCCTTGACTGGAAGGTGTCAAGAGTGGGGGCGGCCACAGCCTCTGCTGGCAACTCATTCCAGTCTCTGATTGTTTCTGGCGAAGAATGAGTTCTGCCGGTACTGTGTGCGGCACTGGATGGCAGAGTGCTGTTGGTCATGTCCTCTTCTTTGGCGGACTGGAGCTGGATGAAGTTTGTTGTGGCTGACTGCGACCATGTTATTGCGAATCTTGTACAGCATTGTCTGCCGGCGTCGCTGAAGGGAGGGCCATCCCAGTCGAGAAAAACATGTTATTCACACACCTTGAGGTGTTGAGGTGTTGTGGTATAAAAGTAGCGGTTCAATACGAAGCGAGCCGCCCTTCTCGGTATTGCTTTCATTTTGTCCACCTTTCTCTGTGTATGGGGGGTCCCACACAGA
>JADBJO010001222.1:107500-115000 GCA_016801955.1 Conus betulinus | reverse complement strand
AGGATGCATCGTCTATTATCGTTTGTTGGAAGACCATCATTTCTACCTTCACTTCCCGGCCAGTATTCTAAGCGATAAAGGTAAAGGTGTGGTATGTTGAGCGCCCGGGCGCAGGCATGTGTATGTGCCTCTGTGTGTGTGTGTGTGTGTGTGTGTGTGTGTGTGTGTGTGTGTGTGTGTGTGACGTAGCGTAGCTGAATGCATGAATTTATGAAATACATGTCATGATGGTAATGGAGAGATGCATTCATGTGTGCGTTCAAGCGCTTGCGCGAATGTATGTGCGTTAGATATGGTGACCTGCCCGTAATTATGCAGAATGCTGGAGATAAAAGACAGAAAGTGGAGTTCCTGGGCATGGGTAGGGAAGGGAGGGGTAGAGGCGTGGAGGGAGTGTATGAGTCAGGCTTTGTGCGCTTGCATGTGTTGCTATGCAGCGTGATCATCCTTGTGTCGCCATCTGTGTGACTATGTGTGTCCTGTACATTCAGATGATGATACCTGTGTTGTACTTTATCCATCCCTAGATTATCCCGAATGAAAAGGTTTGTATGTATGTATGCATGCGTTTACACATAACTGCCAGACCCGAATTTTTTGTTAGAATGTTCCTACTTCAGACGTTATTCCTCAAATCTCAAATTTAGTTGTTTTTTTTTTTTCTAAGAAAAAAAGAAAAAATTCTAAATTTCCAAATGTTGTGTAAAAGGTGGGGCTTGTAGGTCATTTTTTTGTTTTTTTGAAAATGAGGATGATAGAGCATTGCAGAATGAAGCCCCAAATGATGTTATGTGGAGATGGGCAGTTAAATGTACGGACTATGCAATGTCTTTGTGAACCCCAGATTTGAAAAGTAAAACACAAGAGGACTACAAACGCTCTCAGTCAAAAGTCAAACTGCCTCCTGTTCACTCTTCCCACCCCCTTCAGCACCCCCTGATTGTAAAATCTGGACGTCAGAAGGTCGGCAGCTACGTGTGTGTTGATGTAACTTTTGTGTGTGCGCACGTGCTCTTTCAGTTCACACACACACGCAGACAGCGGACAACTTGGCCAGCAAGGTCAGGATCCTTTGTTTCGTCACCACGATGCACGAGAGCGAAGAGCGCGCTGTGGCGGTCAACATGACGTGGCTGAAGCGGTGTACACGTCACTTGTTCGTGACGTCACACCCCTTGACCGCCTTCCGCGATGACGAAGTTCTTCTGCTCAGTGACGGTGAGTGTGCCTGTGGGGGTTGGTTTCTTTTGGTGATCTGTTGATGGTTTAGCATTTTGGAGCCAGTCGGCTGAAAAGTACTCCACGCCTAAACAAAAGGAAAATTAAATGAAAACGTTGTGTGTGTGTGTGTGTGTGTGTGTGTGTGTGTGTGTGTGTCCTCGCGCGCACGCGTGTGCGCCCACCCCTGTGTATGTTCGTGTACCACTCTGTGTTTTTTTGTGTGTGTGTGTGTGTGTTCGCCCGTGCGCGCGCATGTGTGTTCGTGTGTGTGCCTGTGTGTGTTTGAAAAATGTGGTAAAGAAGTGTAGATTTAAAAAAAAAAAAAAAAGAGAAGAGGTAGGGTGGGAGGGAGGTGGGAGTGGGGATTTATAATATGTAAGAAAAATACACACGCGCGCGCGCGCATGCATGCACACACACACACACACACACACACACACACACACACACACACACGCACACACACACACTCACACAAACACTCACACACACACTCACACACACACTTAACCGAATGTATTGACGGACTGATGAGCTTCGTGTCGTCATGAAGGAGTGTCCGATTCGGTTTGACAAGAAAGAAAAAAAAGAATATATTATTCTGTCGGTCTGACACATTCATATTTCGCAGACAGACAGACTAACAGACTGACTGACTCAACGACTGGCTCTCCCGTGCAGTGCCAGAAGGGAGGAACCACCTGACGGCGAAGACCTTCACGGCACTGCAGTACCTGTACCGGCAGGAACTGAACAACTTCGACTGGTTCATCAAGGCCGATGACGACTCGTACGTCATCGTGGAGAACTTGCGCCTCTTGCTGTCCCAGTATTCCCCTGACGACCCGGTGTACCTGGGCCACCATTTTAGGACCAGGAGGTCAGGGTTGGCGCTTTGACTCCAGTATGGCTGGCTGGCTCTGGTTGGCTCTGGCTGGTTGGCCGGCTGGTTGGCTGGTTAGCTGGCTGGCTGGCTTTGTCTGTCTCTCCTTCTCTCTGTCTGTCTGTCTGTCTGTCTCTTTCTCTGTCTGTCTGTCTCTCTCTCTCTCTCTCTCTCTCTCTCTCTCTCTCTCTCTGTCCACGGAGTGCAGGATGGCAACTTTTTTTTTTTTTTTTTTTTTTTTAAGAAGTCAACTGCACTCAGAAAATGGTAGTGGTAGGGAGCATAAGGGGTGTAGATGCATGCAGTGTAACCTGTGCACTTATCCTCGTAAATCGTAGAGATATCCCTCACACAGAAGAACGTCAGCGGCGGCGATGGGGGCGGTACTGGAGGATGGGGGGGGGGGGGGGGGGGGGGGGGGATTACAGCTTAACTTACACATTGTTTACAACTGCCAAAGAAACCGTTCCAACGACCTGCTTCGATGATTTTTTTTTTCTTTCTTGTTTCACTAATAGTTTGTTGTTTCGGTGTGTGTGTGTGTGTGTGTGTGTGTGTCGGTTAACGCCCACCCAGAGCTGCTGTTGAGAGTGCCGTGGACTCAACACAGGGCCTGGGTAGTGCCGACTGAAGAGCTGCCAACTGGCGCTTCATTCAGTCGTTTCCCGTGTCATCCAGCCAATATCGTTCAATATCGTTCACTCAGTTTCCTTACTTCCTCCATTCTTTCAATCTCTCACGCAGGGTGCATGCTATGTATAACGTGTCATCCATACCAACGGCCGAACTGGCCTTCTCTTCCGAAAGTTGGTGATGGGATTTTACGTGTGTGCAAGATGTTATGCGTGCGTTCACACACGGAACCTCGGTTTATAGTCTCATTCGAAGGACTGTATGGGGAATGGAGTCAGAACCAATGTTAACTCCGAGGGGAAAATCCCCCCTGTACCGAAATTCGAACCCGTAACCTCAGATCACGAGCGGACTAATAAATCGGTGGTGGTGGCCTGTGTATGTTGGATCAGAGCAGGCACTACTGAGCACCACTGAAGTGACTCGGCAGCATGGCAGTATCTCCTCTGGTGGGTTTCCTCATAATTTCTTACAATTAAGTGCTCCCTGAGAACTAAGGATGCTGGATGTGGTTATATGGGCGGGGGACGGAATGAGTGCTATAGGGAGGAAATGCTGCAGGAGGCACGGAGGGTGGCACCACAAAAGCGAACAAAGAACAAAAACAAAAACAAACAAACAAACAGAAGTTAATAATCGTAATAAACCTCAAAAAAGACTCTAGAAATAATGTCAGGCACCCTGTTGAAACTGATGAGACTATCCCGAAGCACAAGAACCATCAGGTATTTTCGTTGCGTGTAAGTAATTACGAGGTCATTAAACGTCTCGTGGTACAATTGTGTAAGTATATTACGAGGTCATTAAACGTCTTGTGGTACAATTGTGTCTTAAACGTCTTGTGGTACAATTGTGTAAGTATATTACGAGGTCATTAAACGTCTTGTGGTACAATTGTGTAAGTATATTACGAGGTCATTAAACGTCTCGTGGTACAATTGTGTAAGTATATTACGAGGTCATTAAACGTCTTGTGGTACAATTGTGTCTTAAACGTCTTGTGGTACAATTGTGTAAGTATATTACGAGGTCATTAAACGTCTTGTGGTACAATTGTGTAAGTATATTACGAGGTCATTAAACGTCTTGTGGTACAATTGTGTAAGTATATTACGAGGTCATTAAACGTCTTGTGGTACAATTGTGTAAGTATATTACGAGGTCATTAAACGTCTTGTGGTACAATTGTGTAAGTATATTACGAGGTCAATAAACGTCTTGTGGTACAATTGTGTAAGTATATTACGAGGTCATTAAACGTCTTGTGGTACAATTGTGTAAGTATATTACGAGGTCAATAAACGTCTTGTGGTACAATTGTGTAAGTATATTACGAGGTCATTAAACGTCTTGTGGTACAATTGTGTAAGTATATTACGAGGTCAGTAAACGTCTTGTGGTACAATTGTGTAAGTATATTACGAGGTCATTAAACGTCTTGTGGTACAATTGTGTAAGTATATTACGAGGTCAGTAAACGTCTTGTGGTACAATTGTGTAAGTATATTACGAGGTCATTAAACGTCTTGTGGTACAATTGTGTAAGCATATTACGAGGTCATTAAACGTCTTGTGGTACAATTGTGTAAGTATATTACGAGGTCAGTAAACGTCTTGTGGTACAATAAGATCCAGCCAAAGCAGGAGAGACAAATTTGATCCGTTTGCAGATGGGGCGAGGACAGAGGATTGTTGGTTTAGATTCGCAGTTCTAAATAAAAACCACGTCAAATTCCAATAATCGTGAAATCAAAATCCAGACCATGACGCTAGAAAAAAGGGACAAAAATAAGGCCTCTGTATTACCGCCAGCTTCTGTTGTTCTGCTTTGGCTATTGTTACCACTACAACTTTCGTTTACTTCTGTTGCTTTTGCAGCTTCTACAGCAGCAGTATCTGCTGCTGCTACTACTACTACTATTATACTACTACTGCTACTCCTATTGCTACTATACTACTACTACTGCTGCTCCTGCTGCTGCTACTACTACTACTATATACTACTGCTGCTGCTCCTGTTGCTACTATTACTACTTTTACTACTACTGCTGCTGCTTCTGCTACTGCTGCTGCTGCTGCTACTACTACTACTGTTGCCGCTGCTGGTGCTGCTGCTACTACTACTATTACTACTACCGCTACTACTACTACTACTGCTGCTCCTGCAGCTGCTACATCTACTACAACAAATAGCGCCGTCGTGACCGCTGTGTTTGCTGTGTTCAGGTGGAGAACGGGTAATGGCTACATGAGCGGAGGAGCCAGTTACGTCCCTCAGTCGGCGGACACTGAGGGTCCTGGGAGAAAAAGGACTACCTCAGAATGGCGGCGTGTGCAGGTAAGGGTGTGTGTGTGTGTGTGTGTGTGTGTGTGTGTGTGTGTGTGTGTGTGTGTGTGTGTTGATTAAAATGTAAATCATAAAACCTACAGCGCTGTTTCTTGCTGGTGCAGTCGTCAGGGTATGGGGGGTCGGTGTTGTCAGTGCTTTTTTTTTTATACGTGTTCGCTGTCTGCCATCACGTGCGGTCAGTGTTTTTCATGTGTTTTTTTTTTATTTCTGCTCGCTGATAGGAACTTCCATTGTGTCTGCAATTGTTAACCATTTCTATCCTAGTGTTTAGGGTTGCTAATTTTGGTTTGCATAGATCATATATTTTTCAGTTAGGCATAAATTACATCTTTTTGAAATGTTATTATATGATGCAGCTCTTTTTAAGATTTTCCAGGATATGTTGTAGTCTATTTTTTTTATCTTTGAGTTTCCAAATATATTTACTCAATTCTGTTTGATTTTTGTATCTTTCTTTGTTAAATGACTGTTTATGATTTGCATATCTAGTTTTAAATTGGTTTTCAGTGATACCTATATATGTTTCTTCAGCGTTCTCTGATTTTACAGTGGCTTGATATACAATATTGCTGTGGAGGCATTTATTGTTTAGAGGGCACTGTTGTTTCTTGGTACAGTTGCAAGATTTCCTTTCTTCACCCTCGTTTGTCTCTGTACTGCTTTTCGTTTTGTTGGTTGAATCAATGATGTTTTTGAGATTCGGCATACATGAGTATGATAATTTGATGTTGTGTCTGTTAAATATCTTAAACAGCTTGTGCTCTTTTGGGAAAGAAGATGTCAGAATTTTAAAGAATTCTTTCCCAACGTTTGTTTTAACTCTTCCATCGTATGGGGGGTTGTACCATATGATTTTCCTTTTCCCGTTCTTCTTGTGTCTGCTCATATCATTTCCTGGGTCATAGTGTAATTTGTAGTTGTAGCCACTTTGGTGTAACGCTTCTTGGTACTCAGCTGCAGTGTTATTAAATACTGTTTCATTACATGACAGATTAGATAATCTCTTGTTTATGCCTCTAGGTATCGTTTTGAGTATGATAGATATAGATAGATAGATATATAGATAGATAGATAGATATAGATATATACACACACACACACACACACACACACACACACACACATATTGTGTGTGTGTGTGTGTGTGTGTGCGCACGCGCGCGCGTGCGTGCGTGCATGCGTGTGTGTGTACTGTTGTTTACATGCTGCACTCATCTTTCCTTCCGCTGTGTAGTTGTATCCGCCATAGTCATTTTATTCCCAACGTGTTCAGAATGCATACTTTTACCCCAGTCACTGAGAGGACAGGTCAGGTCCTCGCAAGGCAACCCAAGAGCGGAGACACTTCAGTACCGCCGAGTCTCTTTTGTGGAGCCTTGTTCTGATCCAACACATAGGCAGGACACCGCTTGCTGAGCCCCTGACGACAAGAACTGCTCAGTCATGGAGCCACCGTGGGTAGGATTTCCCCTGCACAAAGCGTCATCACGTTCTTCCAACAACAGACCCCATCAGCTTACTGATACCGACGACTTTGAAGCGTCCTCATTGTAGGCATGAACGGGGAGAGGAAATCGAAACTAAGATCGCCACGAAGAACAGTGTATGACGGGCCACACAGAGTTTGAGGCTGTTCGTCTTCTGACGGTCAGTGAGGGCGGGGATGATGCTTAAAAGAGGTCCATTCTGGTCAGAGAGCTTATGACATGGCTCTGCTCTTAGTCTTTCTTTGATGATACATTCCGGAGTCAGCCCAGACCGAGAGATACAGACACCTGCAGGATGGGTCAGAAAATGTGAACACCATTAGGTCTAGGTCTGTTGGGTGGATAAAACGCGACTGGGCCTAGCCAGAAGCACACTTACTTCTGCGTAGGAGTTGGTTAGGGGCTGCAAAATCCCTCAAATAATTGTCTTGTCTTGGAGGTCGAACTACTACCGGCAGTCTCGCTTTGAGGCTCTCTCGGTTTAATGATAAGAATTCTACAGCTAGCTGTAAGTTAGAAAAAGGTAGGCTGTCAGGAACGATGGGCTTTTGAAGCTTTCTTTAGTGGGTTGGCACGACCTAACCTTCAGGGCCGAGAATGTACGGGTGAAAGCCAGTATAAGTAAAACGAAAAGTATTGGACATCTAGCAACCCGTACTTCTTTACGCTTTTGTTTCTCTGCTTCTCACTTTTGTCTACATTGTAAGCAGGGTTTTTTTTTTTAAATTCTGGACCCACCTCACTCACCTTCTGATTAAGGAGGCTGAAGCCCTTCCAAGTTCGGGGGCTAAAAAAAAATTCAAAGGGTAGTGACTGTGACCGCAAACAACGAAGAAGTAGAAGAAGAAAGACATGCCCCTGCCTACGTGACCCCGTCGAGTCGTTCGTTCCGTGCAGACCTCAGGAGCCTGACGAGGACGTGGAGG
>JADBJO010001222.1:50000-102500 GCA_016801955.1 Conus betulinus | reverse complement strand
GGGGGGGGGGGGTAATTTTTTTTTTTTTAACTGAAAACTGCATGAGTTAAATGTGATGAAAGAGAGAGAGAGAGAGAGAGAGAGAGAGAGAAATGGCTACGGCATGGAACAATTCCTTTTGAAATATGAGATTCGGAGAGAGAGAGAGAGAGAGAGATGGCTACGGCAGGAACAATTCCTTTTGAAATATGAGATTCGAGAGAGAGAGAGAGAGAGAGAGAGAAGAATGGCTACGGCATGGAACAATTCCTTTTGAAAATTTGAGATTCGGAGATTCGGAGAGAGAGAGAGAATGGCTACGGCATGGAACAATTCCTTTTGAAAATATGAGATTCGGGGAGAGAGAGAGAGAGAGAGAGAGAGAGAGAGATGAGAATACGGCATGGAACAATTCCTTTCGAAAATATGAGATTCGGAGAGAGACAGAGACAGAGACGGGAGGAGTGGGAGTGTCAGATAGGGATTGGAGAGGTCGGGGAGGGGAGGGGGAAGGGGCACGGGGAGATGTCAGCTGCGAGAAAGAGAACACCCAACGGTAAGCATCCGGCGTGTATACTGGGCCACAGACGCTGTCCAATCCTGTACAAATCTACTGGTCAAAACAGACCTCCAACGCTTATGTCCCAGACAGTCAAGACCATCTTGGTTACTTTTTTAATCTGTCCAAATTTCAAGGTACATCTAGTTACAAAAAGAGGCGACTGCAGGCGGAAATATAAACAAATATGAAAAGTTATTGTTAAATCACCGCCTAGAAACATAAACAAACGAATTACAAGACAAAACACGACGCGTTTCGACCTCTTAGGTCTTCTTCAGGTAAAACTACACAACACTGAGGACAACGAAAATGAAATGAACATCGCTTATCTTCATCCCATTCGGCGCATGATTGGCGTTGACTGCTTTTTTTTTTTTTTTTTTTGCAGTGCTTTGTCGATAACTTTTCAAATTTGTTGAGACTGAAAGGGTTCCTCGTTCGCCGAACTACAAGGTGCGGCTGCCTAGATGATGAGGTCTTGCACCCCCTTCCTTCTGTACATCGCCATCCGTGCAAATCCTTCACAACTCCCATGACAAGTGTTTACTGACCTGGCCTCAACTCATGAGAATGTACATACAGGCTGACCTACTGTGAGTGGGGCCTTGAACACAATGCAGGTTCCCCTCTAGACACGGGGAGAGAGAAAATTGGAAGCAGACACACACAGGCCTTTGTTTTTATTACCGATTTTCAGCATCCAGAGAGCCGACGAATCTTGGCGGCCCTTACTTTGTTGTAGGCCTACAGCGCTTGGAAGTTAACCCTGAGGTCGAATGTCGGGTCGTCGACCCCATCCCTCCCACCCATCCATTCACCAACACAAATGTATCTCTCGTTCCTCTTCCCTCTCCCCACCGTCTTCCCTGCATCTGAATAACGTCTGCCAGAAATCCTTTATTAGTATGGGGATCTTTGTTCGAAGGGGGTCGTTATGATGACAAAAAAAAACCCAAAAAAACAAAAAACCCACTGCAGTCAACCCAAGTGCGTACAGAGGCACAGACTAATGAATGATCTCCAGAGATACTTAGACAAACTGAATGGTTTTTTGTTTATTTGTTTTTTTGTTAAGAAGTTGTCATTATAGGAACGTGAATGCTGTAAAGGCAAATATTTTTAGGGAAAAGCAAGTGTATACGGAATCTCTGATTATCGACCGCAATAAATCCTTTGAGAAAAATGTTGAGTCTGTAAAGGGAGGTAATCACATTCTGGGGACAAAAGTTCTGTAAAACAAGCATTTCTGAAAAGGGGGAGGGGGGGGGGGGGGGGGGGGGGGATTGGTGAGAGAGGAGAGTATTCAGAGCCTGCGAATGACGACCTCAAGAAATCACAGGGAAAATTGAGTCTGTAAAAGGTGATAGTCATTTTGGGGACATAGACTCTGCAAGGACACATATTTCCAGAGAAAAACACGTGGAAACTGTAATGTGAGGCATTTGTGTGTGCGTGCGTGCCTGCGCGCGAGCGAGCGAGCGAGCGCGCGCGTGTGTGTGTGTGTGTATGTGTGTGTGTGTGTGTGTGTGTGTGTGTTTACTCCAGAATACAAATATAAGTACAAACGCATAGTCATGACAAGTACACGCAGATGAACACGTTTTGTGTTTTTAACTTTTCTGTTGTTTTTTTTTTTTTTTTTTTTTTTTTTTTTCGTTTTGTGTGTGTGTGTGTGTGTGTAAAGACGGTCTGTGTAATCATTCAGTTTCGGCTGACCATGTATGTGCGTGCATGCGTGTGTGCGTGAGAGAGAGAGAGAGAGAGAGTGTGTGTGTGTGTGTGTGTGTGTGAAAGAAAGAGAGAGAGAGTGTGTGTATGTGTGTGTGTGTCTTCCGTGGCAAAGTTTAGCCTTGGTATTTTTTCGGCAATTGCAAGTGTTAGCATGACGAAACTTGGTAACATGATTCACATTCTTCAGACACCTTTCCCGGCGTGAAGATGTCACTGAAGCGCTACTCTTGTATACTATTTTCAGCATTATTTCTTCCTATAAGTTTCGTAGTTTATTTGTTCTTTCGTTTGGCGGTCCAGTAAGTTTGTTTTTTTTGCTCACGAAAATGATGCATCCGATACAATAGCGCGTCCTGTATGTTACAACAAAATATTACGTCACATAAGCGTCAGTTTGCTGATGACGTATGTTTGGAATGCCTAGGATGACCTGTCCCACAAGGAAAACAAGGAACTGAAACTGAAGTGCCTGATGGAATTAGACGTCTGTGAGGAACATTACGCTTACAGAAGATACAGGTGGCCGGTATTTGGCGGAGAGAGCAGAGCTAATCAAGGGAAGATTCTTCAGATTGTTGCTGTTGATAGGAAACACAAGGGGCAAAGGGCAGAGAGAGAGGGCAAGAGAGGGTCAGCTCTAAGTAGAGTGAGAGGAGGGGAGTGTGTGTGTGTGTGTGTGGGGGGGGGGGGGGGGGGGGGGGGGGGGGGGGGGGGGGGGGGGGGGGGAGAGAAAAAGGGGGAGTAAAGGGGAAGGGTGGGATAGGTGCGTCTTGGGGCACTGAACAACTAAGAGGTCCACAATATTTTCTAAATGCTCATGCGGACTATCTCGCACACCTTTCGTGCTCGTTTTCAGAGTTAGTACTGGTTACCATTACAATAACAGGATGGTCTAAGTGGAGATATGAGCGTGCCTATCGGGCCAATAGCTTTTTTTGTTGTTGTTGTTGGTTTGACTGCTTTTCTGATCGCAGTATATTTTTTTTTTTTTTTTTTCATTGTGGATCTCCCCTTCAGTGTACCATGTTTCATCTGCAGCTTAAAATTCATTGCCTTACACGAGATGATGTCGGTGTTGGAATTGTATCTCCATTGGAATTGTATCTCCACGCTCTTCTCTTTTTTCCGCCCACCCTGTGCCCATCATACTGCTGTTGCTTTATTCAACACCAGTGAGTCGAGTTGCTCTTGTTTTAGTTCTTTTTTTTTTGTTTTTTGTTTGTTTGTTTTTTTTTTTTGTTTAACCATGAATGTAGAAATGGCCTTATGGAATATCACTATAAAATTACGCTCTCTCTCTCTCTCTCTCATTTCACCTCCACCTCTCATTATCCCTTCATATCCGCTTTATTTGTCTTTTTTTTTTCATTGTAGCGCTTTGTATATTATCACTGAAATCCTTATGTCTCACACAAATCGAATCTCTGGTTGGCTGGCGTTCGCTCCCTTATCTGTTCTCTGTTGTTGGATAGCTGTTGTCTCTCTCAGTCTCTTTTTGCCCGTGCACTCCCCATTGGCCATCCTTCCACCCGTCAGTGCTTTTCTAAGTTTGATTACTTGTGTGTCTTTGCAATGTTGCATGTGTGTGCGCGCGTGTCTCTGCGAAGGCGTGTATGAAATGTATTCGGTTGCTGCCGCTGCATTCACATACTCTCTCATGTACCCCATATTGCCCAAGGAAGGTATGGGACTACTGAGGTATTCCTTCGCCTGCTGGTTCTGGTGTGGCCGTATAATTGAAATCCGAGGATCTGTGAGTTGGTTTCGAAAGATTGCCTTGATGATGGCTTAATGAATTAAAGCAGCAGAAATGAAAGACAGTTCACTGTGTTGTCATGGACCGTGTAAGTGTGGACAGTGTCAGATTGATGATGCCTACTTTTTTTTTATGTCATGTGCACCAAGTGATATCCTAACTTAACAGCCACCAAATGTTAGCAACGCATGAGTCGCACTCTCCCTTGGAGTGGGTTTATATAAAAGTCACTGCTGTAGGACATCATTTTTTTTTTTTCCTGCCCCCTAGTCTACCCCCGCCTCTCCCCCGCTCCTTCTCTTTGTCAGTTGGGTCACACATCTGTGTGTGCCAGATGAATCGTAAATCCTCCACGTTCTTACCTCACTGATGCACCATGTCGATGTAGTGCCGGAGAATCCGTGATTACCACCTCCCTCCCCTTCCTTTTCCATTCACTATGGTAATGTTTCAGTATCGTGCCACATAACCTACGAGAGGTACAAGCTCATGCCTGAATCATTTTGCTTAAATCTATGTGGTAATACGGTAACTAAAGAGAGGGAGAGACGGCCGTGCCCCCTCTCCTTCGTGGGCGTTGCGATGATTTTGAAACAAAATCAACACAGCAAACAGCCCTCTCCATTAGCAAGGTACAAAGGTGGGGGCTGTATGAGAAACCTTTGATGACAACACTTTCTGAAATAAATACATCACCGACAGAGCAATCAATCATGAACCTGACATCCGTACTCGTATTTCATTGGACGAAATCATATAAGGTTTAAATCGCCGCCCCTCTTTTCAGAAATCACACTACACAACTCCAAGAAAAGAGAAGTATAGATATCTCCGCATTAGAAACACACTTCCGTTTATATTAGTATAAGGTCATATCTAGCAATATGGATGTACCAGCATAGGATAGGATGTGTGTGTGTGTGTGTGTGTGTGTGTGTGTGCATGCATGCGTACCTGTGTGCATGCATGAGTGAGCGAGTTGTGTGTGTGTGTGTGTGTGTGTAAGTAAAAGACTCAGTCTGTTTGTCTGTCTGTCTCTGTGTCCACACACACACACACACACACAATACAGAGTGAGAGAGAGAGGAGAGCATGCATCATCCCATTAGTTTTCGATTTTTCGTGTGTGTGTCATTTATTCCCAAGCTCTGGCCTCCGCGCATAGGAGGGGGGAAGTTGCCCAGCCATACCAATGCCAAATCACTGAAGATATGTGTACCAGCCTAGTATGTTGTTCTGTGAAGGCTTTGTTCACACCAACAAAATTTCAGTAATTGTAAGCACCCACACAGAGACAAATCCGGACTCTTGGTTTGGGTATGGCATGGGACAGGCTATCACCCCACCTCCCCTTTTTCTTCCCACCAGATCTTAAAAAGAGATCTCAGATCCCATAGCAGCTTTGAAGTTGACCTTGGACAATTATTACTGCACACACTGTTTTATTGTGATAAAACTGTGCATGCAGTAATATCATTAGCAGTTAAATGGGCAATTCTAAACAAATTGAAAGAAGGTATTTATGGTCTCACTTTGCAACAAACTGGATAAATCTAAATTATGTTTGCCTGTAAAAACTGTGACTGTCTGTTCGAATGCCGTCCGTTGGATAACAAGCGAAATTAGATTGCTTGTTGAGGAATGCAAGAGACTCCACAACACAGCAAAACAAACAAATAAAACCAGTCTGTTTTGCTGCGTTCTGTGGGGTGTTTTTTAACATTTCTAGGTGAACAGTCTAATGTCATAAGTAACACATAAGAAAAAAATCAAAGACAGAGACACTATATTGTCGTTGTAAAAAAAAAATTAAAAAAAGAAAAAGAAAAAAAGGGGGAAATTTGTAAAAAGAAAAAAAAAGAAAAAAAAAGGGAAAACAACACAACAAATTTTGGATCGAAAGAATGGTAGAAAACTAGCTGCATCGGGTTTTTTCTTTTTTCAAGAAGAGGAGTGTGAAGTCAAACGAATTCCCTCCCATTCTGTCTTATGGCGCCTTATATATAAATCGTGCGAACAGAGAAAAGGCTAATGACTGTTTCATCACCCAGTCGACTCTCAAAAATGATGAAGACGATCTGCCTGACCATTCTATTGCTTGATTTTGGAACTTACAGAAATTTCACTTAATACTTTTGATGTTGAAAATGTTGTTCTCCACATGAGCTGAAAATAAAGCTGTTGGACGAGATCTTGTCTACAATAGATTACTGATTGCATCATTACCAGCCACGATAATACCCTTGACACCTTTTCACCGAAAGCTTGCAAGAAGCGAAATTTCTTTAGATGTGGAAAACAGCTCATGCAAATCCTTTGCACAGGAAATGTCGGAGGAACTTTTGTGACAACTGTCGTCCAGTTTCCTTTCTCCGCGCTGTGATGGTTGGTAAAGTTCTGCACAGATGCATTCATTCACAAGTGTTGTTACTCCTGTACTGTGACAACCGACTTGTTACTCTCGTTTTAGCTGTGCAGAAAATACAACCACAAATTTACAGGTTTCTGTCATCCAGTCTCACTATTTCTTCATCACAGTCAGGGCTTTAATCCGTGGGATAACGACGGTAAATCATTTTCTGAGCATTCGAAACAAGTTCTTCTCGTCCTTTAATCTGAGGGCACACAGCCCATGCAGTGTACTTTCACATATCCAGAGCATCTGACCGAGTTTGGCCTGAGAGGCTTCTTTTGAAGAAAATGAAAGCAAATTGCATACAAGGTACATTTCATTCAAGTGGTTCAAAGATTACCTTTCTGATCATTTCCAACCAGTTGCTATGAAATAAGGTAATTAGTCAGATCACAAACGGAGTCACACTGGTATTCCTAAAAGATATGTACTAGAGCCTCTTTTATTGTTTTCATCTATATTAACAATATTGTGTATGGCATTCAACCAACCATTCAGCTATTTGCTGATGGCACGAATTTATCCTGAGCACTTATAACCCGGATGTCCGTGCATAAATACTTATTTGGAACAAAAGCAAACACAAACACACACACGAACAAAAAAAAAAAACGAACGGTAAGTTCTTAGGCAAAGCACCGGAAAGTTAAATTCAACGAAGAGAAGAGAAAAGTGTTCAATGTTTTCTCGCAGAAATAAACACTATGTTATCCCTAACATTTGTCCCAGCACATTTATTTTGTACAAACATACGTACATGGGCGTCATACTCCAAAGGAACTGGGGACTTTCAGATGAAAAGTATAATCAATACTGTAAACATGTCGGTATTTTTGTCTTAAAGTCTCACAAGTACAAGCTTAACAGAAATGTGCCAGAAAATATATAAATTCTTTAAACACATTTTGTCTATGCCGATTTCATAGAATAACTGTACAGGTACACTATCAAATTTGTGTGTGCACTATCAAAATGTGTGTGTGTGTGTGTGCGTGTGCGTGCGTTTCGTGCGCGCGCGCGCGCGCGTGTGTGTGTGTGCGTGCGTGAGTGTTTGTCAATATGCACCCTTGTTTGTTGACGCATGGTACTTATTGCAATATTCATCTTCTTATTGGTTTCATTTATGTTTTCTTTAACCTTTTCTGTAATTGTAAGCAGTTAGGGCTTATGGTATAGGATAAAACGCCATAAATAAATCATTCTTATCATTAGTGTTATCAAATTTGCATGAAGACGTACATCTTGAAGCAGTAAGAACGAGAACTGGAAATATTCGTGGGGCAAGATATAATAAAAAGAATTATACTACGAGGCAGGTTTCCCTGCGCTTAAGGAGAGACGGAAGAGACACAAATTACTACATTACTTTAGGATGTTTGACGGCTTACATGCCCCGATTTTCAAACAAATCGTGTTCCTGAGCTTGTTTCAGACCGAAACCCTCACCATACACGAAATGTTTTAGAACGCACTGTACCAAAATTCAGTATTGAGCTCTATCAAAACTCAATTATATCTTTTACTGCTGTTATCTGGAATTCTCTACCTGACAACGTTAACATCGGCAGTTGTCTAGGCCAACTCAAACATCTGTGCACTAACAAGACTGTGGTCCTTGCTTCTCCTACTTTGGTATACGAAGGAACAATCTCCTTGCCGACTTCGTTCGGGGACAAACGATCTTAGCATTGGCGTGTTTACTTGTCAGTTAGTTAACAACCCACTAAGTGTCGATGGCAATGCAAGGAAAACCACTCACCCTTATTTTCTATGTTGTCAACACTTTAATGCCTCTCGGGCGAATACAATGTCACCATTTTCCTGGGACTTCACACCAGTTACATGCTCTATTGAAGTGGCAGTTCACCCAGTTACATGTTTTGTTGAATGGCAGTTCTGACCTCCGTTTCGGAGGCAAACGAACGCCATTTGAAAACAGTTTGTCAATCAATATTTGCATCAATTAGATGTTAACTGGCATTCATTTGTGGAGAGGAGTTATGACCTGATCGTTATTGGTATCGCCTCTTAGAATCCTCTGGTCAGATCAATAAACATGTTGACGGATGACTTTGTTCTGATTATTTAATGTTTGATTGTCGAGTATCCTGCCCCACTATCCCCCCTCCCCCCCCCCCCCCCCCCCCCCCCCCCCCGACTCCCCATCCGTTCTTTCCCTATACACTCTTGACCCTCTATCCTCGGCTCTGCCCCCTTTGTTTTTTTCCTGTTTTCCTCTTGTCTTCATCTCTGCTTTTTAAACGAACTTCTGGTGTTCATTTTTCTGCTAGCTAAGGTGACACCTACCGTGTATTGATACTATCTTATATCATTATTGCTGAAATAGTATCACTTAGTTCTGTTGATCTTTTGTTTGTTTGTTTAATCCATGCATTTGCTTGTTTAAGTTCATGATATAGTGATTGAATAGTAATAGTGTTTACCAGGTGTGACTTAGAATTTTTACCAACTTCAATGTGTGACCACAGTACAAGCTGAAAGCTTGTTGCTGCTCTTTGTCATTGCTTATATTTTGTATTCATGTATACTGCTGAATGATTAAAGATGCCGCTCAACCGACCGAACAAAATCCATACCCATACCACACAAAAATCAGACAAAGCCACGCCAACCACAACCACGAAATTTAAACAAGGCTCACCATCAACATCCACTAAATTGTAAAGAATCCACATTTTGAATTAAAAACAAACAAAAAAAACAAGGCCTCACTGCCCGCACCCCAAAATTGTTTATAAGGCTCATTACCCACAAACAATATGTACCCCCAACCCCACCCACATCTGTGGGTTTTTTCCTCGCAAAGCTAAAGCAGTAAGATGTACGAATCATACTACCCACATCAACAAAATAAAATAAATAAGGCCCTAAACACTATAAAAAAGTTCTGTCAAAAAAATGCCTCAAAATATCCGTGATTTTAACTTTGAGTTTATATTCTATAATATTGACATATTGAGAGCTAGACATACTATCTTCTTGAAAAGCTGGTTTGATAAAAACATATACTATATTTATCAACTACTAGATGAGGAAGGGAACTTCTACAGTTATCAGGACTTCCAGCGTGAATATCCAGACATTGTAACAGATTGTCTTACTTATAATGGAATTATCCAAACTATAAAAAAAAACTACCAAATCAGGAGGGGTGTTCAGTCTATTGCAGGATACAAGATGCAAGGGAATTAACTTGGAAACTAATTTATAAAAAGGAATAAGTATGTGCAGCAAGTATTTAATGATGGGCATTATATCGCCACAGGTATAGCCAAGTGGAATAGACAATTTTTGAGTTTAGAAAGTGGGGGTTAGTTTCCGCCGAGGACATTGACGAACATTGTTCGTCAATGTCCTCGGCGGAAACTAACCCCCACTCTTTCTAAACTTTGCTTCGTTCTCCGCCATCAGTCGCTCCATTTTGAAATTTTGACAATTTTTGAATTTAAACTGGAAAAATATTTTCCAAACGTGCATGTACACAAGTTCAGATGTCCAGCTAAGATGGCTACAGACCCGCATTATTCATAGAATCTTACCGACTAACCGGTACTTACATCTACGCCAAGTCATCGACTCCCCTATTTGATTTTTTTGTGAAAATGAAGAAGAAACAATGAACATTTATTGTGGAATTGCCCCTTTACTAATGATTTCTGGCTGGGTCTTCAGAGAATTATTGTTCACCAAGTAACTAGTTGTACAAATTTAAGATTTTCCAAAACATATGTTTTGTTTTGGAGCAGATGGACACATTGTCTCAGATCAAATAATGAATTTAATCATTATTGGCAAAATTATATATTTACAAATGTAAATGGAGAAAGACAATTCCACTTGTAAATGTATTCATTGCTGTTTTGAAAGACAGTTATGGTTTAGAAAAATACCGGTATGTTACTGTTGGTAAACTTGACAAGTTTAAGCAAGCTTGGTACCCATATGAAAACCTTGTATCTTAACTTAATGTCAAAACTACCTGTGCCTCAAACAGGAAATAGTGTGTGTGTGTGTGTGTGTGTGTGTGTGTGTGTGTGTGTGTGTGTGTGTGTGTGTGATAGTACTGCTACTGTTTTTATATATATTATTTGTTTTACTCCATTTTCCATTTTCTTTCTTCTTCCCAATCAAACTATTTGTAAAATAAGGGGAAAAAAGTTCTCTCCCTTTATTCATCTTGAATGCTTGCATTCTCTGGAAAATTAACGACATTAATGCCATTGATTAATTTTGTGCGTATTAAGTTTGTTATAACTTTTACATCGTTGCATTATGTCCAATGTTGCTAAGTCTAACTATACTTTTTCAATAACACTGCATGTTGAAGAACAAATGAGAGTATGAATGCAGGAATTGTGGAATGGAGGGATGAGAGAGAATTGAACAAAAAATAATTTTAAAAAATGAAAAAAAAAAAAAAAAAAAAATTACCAAGAGAGGGTCTTGTAGATGGCGTCCTGCGTACGTCGGACAAGAACATCAACAAAGTGACTCGGCAGCAGTGCAGCGTCTTCGCCGATAGGTCGCCTGAAGACGACGTGACATCGATTGCTCCCTGTGTCTGGTGCCGAGGCTGAGAAAGGGCGGAACTGCCTGTGTCTGCCTCGAGGAGCGGGGACAGGGGAGGGGGGGGGGGGGGGGGGGGGGGGGGGGGGGGGGGGGGGAGAATGTGTGGCCTAGGAATGATCGCACTGACAGCACTCACAAAATGAGACATGAGACTGCCCGCTACCTTCCTTCCATCCCCTCAGCCCCTTACCCCCTGAAAAATAAAAGAAACACAAACTACAAACGTCCCTACCCCTCACCTTACCCCCACCCCGCCCCGCCCTGCCCCCAAACATATAATCAACGGAAATTACAAAGGACGACAAGGAGTACCCTGGTGTTAGTGTGCGCAGGATACTGAAACATATTCTCACCATGACAGTGAATCACCTAAAAATCATTATCAGCACAAATCAAAACTGAAAAAAAAAATAAATAAATAAAATATTCAGCTCGATTTGATCGATTATTTATCTAAACCGACAACAGAATCAGACCTGCAAAACTGTGTGTGTGTGTGTGTGTACAAATATATATATATATATATATATATATATATATATATATATATATATATATACACACACACACACGCGAATTTGTGTGTGTGTGTGTGTGTGTTTAAAATTAACACAACAACAACAACAACGATGATGGTGATGATGATGATGATGATATATCAACAACAATAACAATATGTCAAAATGAAATAAAATAAGAACGATGAAAATAATGACAGTAATTACAATTTCCCCTCTGCACTTAAAAAGAATCATCGAACCGTGATCCCATCGTACAAACAGCATCAGATCTTGAAGGAAGCGCATAAACAAAAGAAACCACGAAAAAGAAAGAAAAGGTGGTGGACGACGAGACAAAATGAAAAAGAACAGGAAGATAATACTTTCTGATGTTCTGCAGAAATTTGGTCGTAGTCTTCAATTCAAATACCTCGACATCTCTTCGTCACATCCACGTTCCCTTCAAAGACAAACTCCACAGGCACAGCATGTCAAATTGCATTGTCACGGCAACAGTGGAATCTTCAGGACCGCCTGTTGTGGAGAAAGATCAGTGACCACGTATGTTCACTCCTGTCTCAATGATGCGAGTCATCCTGGACCAGTGCTTTTTTCCTTTCCTTTCTTTCTTTCCTTTTTTTTTTTCTTAAGCCATGAACGACAGATTTAAAAGCACTGTACTCCATTATGTACCTGTTACCACCGCCATCTCCCCACCCCCACCCCACCCCCCAACAATTTACGTCCACAAACGGAACCCTGAATTGTTCCCCTCTCCCTCAGCGCTGTCAAGGCCTTCCTCGTCAGTCTCCCCGCCCAATGGGTCATCAGAAGCGTGAACGTTGTCTCATCGAGCATGTCTGTTGTCTCGTCATCAACATCGCTGTCTGAAGGCTCCAGCTCGCTGGCATTGGTGTCTTCATCCAGCAAGGAGGACGTGTCATCAACCGCGGAGGCGGCGCTAGCCTCCCCATCACCACCACCACCATCATGGGAGGGGTCCTCAGCTGAACTACCCTCAGTTGCGGGGGGTTTCCCAGGGCCCGGCCCTTCCGCTGGTTTGGCTTGGTTCTGCGGAGCTGCGGCGGCGGCAGTTGCGGCTGCAGGTGCGGCGGCGGGTGCGCCGGCAGGTGCGCCGGCATGGGCTTGTCCCATCTTCCCCTTCTGTGCTTTCTTCTGTCGGCTCCACCAGATCGCCCCCAGCAGCGACGGCCGCAACCACCAACAACCCTCCTGCCGCGGCTCCTAGGATGACTAAAAGGTCCCCGCCGCCGCCGTCATCATCGTTTTCCTTGAACAGGTACTGTGGTGTTTTCTGAAACATCGCCCGTTGGCGTGCTGAGTATGATATACGAGTTCTGCCAAAGGAGGGGGTGGGGGTGGATGGGGAGGAGCATCGGAAGAAGGGGAACATACATGAGGAAGAAAGAGTGTGGGGGGGGGGGGGGGGGATAAAAGAGTGAGGCAGAAGAGAGGGGCGAAATTTTAAGAAAGCAGTAAAGATGCTTTTTTGATTCGTTGTGTCCTGATTGTTTTTTTCGTCGTTATTGTTAATGTAACTTGACCACCACAGGCACACAACCACCACCATCAGCGCCATCATCATCATCATCATCATTATCATCATTGTCAAAGGAGCGAAACCTCTCACAATGGGCTTTAGGCGCTTTTGACGACAAGAATACTGTGCGTGGTGTAGAAACTGGGTAAGTGTCCGATGACCAGTAACGCCCTTACCTAGCGCATGTGGTGGCACTGCATCGAGTGGGCACTGAAGGCCCAGTCAGCTGAAGCTGCTTTGTAACCAGACCTTGAAGAACAGAAGTCTTGGGCTTGTTCAGTTGGTATTGCTGTGGGGGCACTGTGTTGATGTGTTGACAGGCTAGTTGAACGCGTGTGGATGTCGTTGTCGTTGCTTCTATAGGATAATTACTGTGTGAAAGTGGCCCCCGAAGTCGGCAGCAAATTTCGATGTCCGTTTGGTGCGAAGTGGTAGTTTGCTAAGCAGTTTTGTAGGTATGTGTGTAAAAATGCTGATGTGTAGAAGAATGTAGCTAGAGGGGAATTCAATGTGCATGTGAACAAGGTGGTAGAGAAGAAGCAACATGGACAAAGGCATGGTCTAAAGGGATATCCTTTGTGTCTATCCCTATGTAAACTGAATGGAGAAAGAGAGAAGAGGGAGAACACACCACGTGAGAGAGAGAGAGAGAGAGAGAGAATACGAATATGGATACGAATACGGGGGGAGTGTGTCGAGGCACACGAAAGTAGAGAGGTTGTGTTTCATGCGCTCTCTCTTTCTCCGTCGTTTTGCGCTAGTTAAAGGAAGAAACTGTCATCTGTGGATTGTCAGTAATTTGTGTTAGCCGCCATGCCTTCAGATGCCCTCAAGTTTAGGCCAGTATGTGGAGTATTCGCTGCTGTATACGCATCCTTTATGTTGAAGCGAGCGAAATTCAAAAGCCGCCATGAGAGTGTCCATGTTGAAGTTGAGGACACGGACAGACAGACTGGACTGTTACTCTCTTTACTTGTCTACGGAAATTTGTTACGGCGTTGCGGCGACGTGGAGCCGAACCCAGGGCCTGGCACGAAGGACAGCCTGCGCCAGTCCCGTCTTGGCAGTGGAGGATCTACTCAACGAGACAGTGTTGTGGTCAGGGATCTGCCCCCGCGGTGTCAGCACTTCCGGACCCTTCCATGAAGGACGTAATGGCTTCCCTGAACGAAGTGATGGTCTTATTGAACGGACTTAACTGTAAGTTCGATCACATGTGTGGTGAAATGAAAGACATAAAGACATATGTCGTTCCTTACAGGGAGATGTTTCGAGTTTGATAAAAAGAATGTCTGATCTCGAGCAAGAAAATTCAAGATCAAAGTGTGAAAATGAAAAACTTAGTGCCAAAAAAAGTGGAGAGAGAGAGAGAGAGAGAGCAGCAGCAGCAGCAGAACAGTCGGGTCGAAAGAAACGTGGTCCGGGCGACAGAAATGAAGGCAAGGTCTGAGGCATAAAAGAGAAGCTGGGAAAGAAAGACTGAATTCGAAAACCCAGAGGTGGGCTAAAAAAGACATAGAAGATTATTCGTCGATTCCCCAAAGATGATGACACGGAGACTCAGTCCTGGAACCTGGTGCCAGACAGCCAAAGGCGTCACCATCACCCAGAGCCAAACAAAATGTTGATGTTGTTGTTGTCAGTCGTGTTAGGAGAAGAGCGAATGAGTGACATCCCATCCCCAAAGATAGGTGAATGGTTGGTGGGTGCATGAGTGCGCATAGACGTGTATGAGTGCAGAGATAACTTTGGTGTGTTAAGCCTGACTGACACATCAACTTAGTTCACTTCAACAATGCCATCACGATTTCTCCCGTCTTGGACAAGCATCATCATCATCGTCATCATCATCATCGTGACCATCATAATCATCATTATCAACGTCATCAATTCATGAGCCCCTACCACGAAACTGGTCTGTCGACAGCATTTTCGTAGGGTTTTTCCCCCCGCACTTCTTTGAGACATTCTGATCCCTTGAAAACCAAACGGAGCCCAGGTTTGGGTAGGGTCACAATGAAGATGATGTCCTACTCTCCACAATCTATTTTTGACACGAATAAATGCACGTCATGTCTTCTTCTGAACCATTCAAAACAGATTCATGAAGATCGTTGAAACTGTCATTTTCAAAGAAACAATGCAAAGAATTGATCTCTGGCGTCAAGAAAACGAGAACATTTCACTCATCGGGAGAAATTCAGGTCCTGATCAAACTGACAATAGATTATGCTTTGAACACAGGTGCGGACATTGGGATCGAAAGTATGTCACTACTGCGGAATAATTACTGCTTGTGATACTACGTGAAAATCGTGTCTTTTACTAGTTTTAGACACAAAAGCGAAATGTCGAGTATAGTATGCATATCAAGGAAGTGACCATCTTCCCATAATGCAATGCCGAAAGGCAGGTAGGACAGACAACACGAGGCACATTACCTAATGTTGACGGAGATCTGAACTAACCCACGACACTATCAGCATTGTGCCTCTGTCCAATGCTACCCCCGATTTGTTCACGGAGAATACTGCAGAAAAGGGTAGCTTGAATATTTTCTTATTGCAGTATACTTTTAGGATCTGTTGTTGTTGTTGTCGTCGTCGTACCCTGGCTAAAAGACTTCAGAGATCATCCGAACAGCCGAAGTACTTGAACACTATGGTACAAATGCATCAGTTAGGGATGAGAACATTACGTGTGTTACCCGTTTTTGATTACCCCCGCTTCGTGGGCAGCCACACTCCGACTTCGAGGGATTTTGGAGACTGATGATGCTATGCTAGGGGCTTGTCACAACTGAAGACAATCCCCGCATATACTGTGCAGAGCATAACAACATTTTGATGTAGCCTTGGTGTTCTAGCCTTTGTCAACTGGCCTGACACAGCCTTAAGCCAAGACGAGTTTCAGGATCCAATCTCAATCGGTCTACCACACTGAGCCCGTCATTACAGTTCGTTTTGAGTAGGCGTCTCTTGAATCTCTCACCTGCATTTTCAAACACAGAGATGCATGCACATTCGGTCATACATTTCCTCACTGATATATTAATTGTAAACCAGAGATAGAGACACTATGTCCTTCCCTCATCTGCAAACATTTGAAGCGGTTAGTATGGCTTCTACTTCTTAAAAAAAAAAAGAAAAAAAAGATGACAATTTCTAATGCCACTGAAGAAGTATGCAACAGGTCAGGCCGGTAAATACTGGGACACAGGAATACAAAATCAATACCGTTGGAATCTATTACGCGCGGTGCACAGAATCAATACAATTCGAAACTATTTCACGATGACATGGGTATATATCGCTGAATATACACGCGAAGCATCTGATTTCAAACTAAGAATTGATACAAACTGCATTCACACGTGAAAGAACATTTAAAGAAACCATTTTGTTTTATTATCAGTACACATAAAGAACAAAAACTAAACCCAAATCAAACACGGTTATCTCATTCTGCCGGTGATTGTAATTCTGCAACAACAACGTCAATGCTATCCTCCAACCACATCTACGCCTCTAGACTGAAAATACCCCCCACCCCCATCCCACCCCACCTCCTTTTTTTTTCTTTAACATCTTGTGGCTATTTTTTTTTTTAACGTTTGCATTTCGTAATTGACTATTGACATCTTTTGTCTCTGTTTGTGTTGTTTGTTTTGTGATTATTTGCACTTCTGACTTTGTTTGTTTGTTTCTATCATCTACCCAGATCCCTAGTTCGATCATTTGCATCTTCTGGCTTTGTTTGTTTCTTTGTTTGTTCGTATTTCTCTATTAATCACTGGTATCTTCTGGCTTTGTTTGTTTGGATTTTCTGTTGATCATTTCCCTCTTCTGGCTTTGTTCTTTTCTTTCTATTACTTTACTTCAAAGCCTTTCAAAGGTGACTTTCTGGCCTGGTTTCGGAGGAACGGTCACAACTGATTTCTATACCCTCCCACCCACTCCACCACCACTCCCCCCCCTCCCCTCCCCACACACACTACACATACAAACAACAGAAACACAAATTGCTTACCATTGGTGGTGTTGTTCATCCCGTTAGGCGTGTCCCTTGCTGGAAAAAAGGATGCAAATGAGGCAGAAAATAAAGATCTGAGTTAACCCGCTCCAACTGGCTCCAGAAGGTCAACTCCACAAACGTTCTCGAAGGAGAGAGAGGGATTAAGGGACGGGGGGGGGGGGGGGGGGGGGGGGGGGGGGGAAGACCCCCAGAGAGAGAGAGAGAGAGAGAGAAAAGACAGCAAGGGATGAAAGGAGAAATAAACAGCAAGCGTGTATGTGTGTGTGTGTGTGGGGGGGGGGGGGGGGGGGGGGGGGGGGGGGAGGGGGAGAGAGAGAGAGAGACGACGAAGAGAGATGGAGGGAGGGAGAGAGAATTAAAAGCAAAACTGTGTACTTAATCATAATTGAATAAAATCACCAGAACTTTCTGTAAAGGTACAAATAGATCCACAGAACGGAGAGAAAAGCAAGACCAACATGAACAACCCCAGATAAATTCGAGAGTAAAAAAACACACTGCTCAGATTCTTGGGAGGGCATATCATTTAAAACTTTAAAAGCCATTCTCTAAAGGGAAGGAAGGGGATACTAACACCCAGTAACAATTACCGCCTTGACTACATCAACAATTACCGCCGCCTTGACTACATCAATCTAGGCCTTAAACCAAATGAAACACCAGTGAGTGAACATGGAAAATACAGCATAAACTATTTCTTTAAAAAAAAAAAAAAAAAAAAAAAAGGAATTATGACACAATGAACGTATGATGATATTGACTGTCAGATCGATTTTGTTATGCTTCATAGACTACTATCCTCAATGTAAGAGTAAGTTTAATCAAGGTGCAAAGATTGAAGACAGTAGCAATGACAATAGTGTTATTAACATGCGCTAAAACTCATTCATATAATTTGTATATATGGTATTCAAATCGTTCCATGAATATTGACACAAAGCGACGTTCATCCTTACTCTCCTGTTTAGATTGGTCACAAAAGTTAAGTGTTAACATCTCTTAGATTATCTCTCTCTTTTTTTTTTTTTTTTTTTTTTTTTTAACAAAATTCATGCAATGAAATAAGTTAGACTGAAATGGCCACAGAAATTATTGCCACATAAACATTGTTTAAATACTCCATGGGAGAGTCTGGAACACCAAAATGATGATTCTGTTGTGACACCAGGAACTACACTATACATCCTGTTCAGATCTGTGAACACGTGAATTGTTTCCAAACACAACTGGAAATACCGAATGGTGAAAAAAGAAAGTGTAAAGTCATATCATTTTAAGACTGTACGTAATTATGTACCTATCAACTAAAAAAACAAACAAAACAAAACAAAACAAAACATACCGGCACACATACCATGCTCGATTTCAATATTTTGCCAAAAAAGGTATATATACGATGTAAATCAGAAAAGTGCCCACCAAATCTGTTTAGCATTTACAGTTTAATGGGAGGTATGAAATCATACGGTATAATGCAAATATTAAAGATAAAAGTCTCCAAGTTTCTTACAGAGACAGTGTATTATCTAATGCATACATCACGGTGTGTGTGTGTGTGTGTGTGTGTATGTGTGTGTGTGTGTGTGTGTGTGTGTGCAATGCGATGGTATTCGTTGTTCATAAGCAGTTTTTTCACCTGTTCTTTTCCAAACGTGACATGTTGATCCATCAGCATACGTGGCACACCAAGATGAAAAGTTGCGTTAGTCGCATTGTCAAACATGAGATCATGAGGAATCCAAGCACTGCGGGGACTTCAGAGAGTCAAAAACGCCTCGCCCTTGGCTTTCAAATAGGCTAAAAACACCGAACATTCTGTCAGCCGGATTAGCTCAGTTGGGAGAGCGATTAAACTGAAAATCTGAAGATCCCAAGTTCGATCGTGAGTACAGACATATTTTCTCCCCCTGTTCCTGTTCTTTTTCTTTTCCCTCAAGGAATTCCGGCAAAACTGGTCAAAGGCAAACGCTGGAAGGATGCCAGGGGGGGGGGGTGTGGGGTGTGGGGGGGGGGGGGGGGGGGGGGGAGAGGGGAAGAGGGGATTTTCGATTTCACCGGTGGCTCCAAGGGAACATTTTCAATGCACATTATCTATCTGTCGGTCTGTCTGTATATCTCTCTATCTCTATAACACACACACACACACACACACACACACACACACACACACACACACAACCACACACAAAAATACACGCACACACATGTATATATATAAATGTATATCCACTAAAATGCCTAATAAAATTCTTAAAATGCTCTACCCCTGGGGAGCAACATCTGTTAAAAACAGAATGGTAAAAGGAAGTTTTAAAATCGACAGGTCTGTTTCGAGCGCTGGCTCTCCTCGGGATCCGAGGAGAGCCAGCGCTCGAAACAGACCTGTCGATTTTAAAACTTCCTTTTACCATTCTATTTTTAACAATATATATATATATATATATATATATATATATATATAGATATATAGATAGATAGATATATATATATACATGCATACATATGCATATATATAGATAGATAGATAGATATATATATATTATATATATATATATATATATATATATATATATATATATATATATATGTACAGAGAGAGAGAGTACGAACAAACGAATTTTTTTAATGAGGGATACAGAATAAGCACAGCACAGGCTTTTTTCACATCCTGCCCTCGATGAAAATAGAATAAAATAATTATAATATGTGACTCCAAAACTAAATGAAACTATCTAAATAGTGAAAAGTATACTGGACTGAAATACAAAAGGCAATCCAAAAATAAGACAATCAACCTTTCACACACACACACACACACACACACACACACACACACACACACACACAAGAAAACAACTTTGCAAATACATTTTTTTAAGAAAGAAAGAGAAAATGAAGGGACGAGGGAGAGGAGAGAGAGAGAGAGAGAGAGAGAAACAGACAGGTAGACAGACAGACAGAGATTGCATCGAAGCGTATACAGACGGACAGACATATACATATACATACATACACACACAGTTTCAGTTTCATCAAGTAGGCGTCACTGCGTGCGGACTAGTCCATATACGCTACACCACATCCGCAAAGTTTTGAGACCACACTATGCAAGATTTTAGGCTGATGGATAAAATGAATTAACGACTAAGATGAGAGAGAACTGAAGAAGAGAGTCTCGTGGCTGCGACTTAGCAGATGTCTGACCTACGCATTAGCCCAATGCGCTGGTCAGACCTTGAGTGCCTACCTAACATTAGTTGTCTTTTTTGTGTGTATATACACACACACATACCTACAGACATACATGCATACACACGCACGCACGCACTACACATACATACATACATACGAATGTACACACACACACACACACACACACACACACACACACACACACACACACATACAGAGTCACAGTAAAACTTTGTCTCTGAATGAAATGTTACTCGAGGACTGTGCTCTCTTTGTTCCAGACTCCTGCTGAAAGAGTTCATGCGTTCACAGTAAATCCACAAACTCTGACGTCAGAAGATCATGCAAAGAGAACGAACAAAGTTGTTTACCGTGTCATCATGGGGGGGGGGGGGGGGGGGGGGGGGGGGGGGGGGGGGGGGGGGGTCCACGGGGAGCAGATAAACAGTCTCTGGACGAAAACGATTACAACACTTAAAAAAAAAAAAAAAAATGAAGTAGGCATAACGGGAGAACCCCAACAGGAAGTAAATTCCATGACTGGCACACTTGAAAATAAATGAAGAAATGAAGAAAAAAAAAAAAAATAGATACACGAATGAATAAATAAATAAAGTGATGGGGGGGAAGGGGGGGGGGGGGGGGGGGGGGGGGGGGGGGGGGGGGGGGGGGGGGGGGGGGGGGGGGGGGGGGGAAGGGGGGGGGGGGGGGGGGGGGGAAGCAAATTCCACGACTGGCATTGAAGAAGGGGTACCCCTCTGAAACAACTCCAAGTCGATCTGAAAATACGGACGGATCTGGGACGGCCTTTTTTCTTTCTTTTCTTTTTTTTTTTTTTTTTTTTTTTTTTTTCGTGAAGTGACTACACAAGGTCTGTTCCGTGATAGGAAAACGCGTCTGCTAGTCTGTCCGTTAAGCGTCTACATCAGGGTAAAAAATTCTCGTGAAAAATGTAGGGCCTACACATGTACATCAGCGGAAAGAAAAAAAAAAGTTCAACAAAATCTAACCACTCGAGGCTACATTTGGTTTCGAGTGATGGTGACTTTAGTTGTGGTCTGCAAACCCCACCTTCATCCCTCCTACTCCCACCTTTCCCTACAGCACCGTCATCAAGACTGGGTCGGGGGGGAGGGTGCTTTGGTACTACAGCCCCCCAACCTCCCCCCACCCCCCCCCCCCCCCCCCCCCCCCCCCCCCCCCCCCCCCCCCCCCCCCCCCCCCCCCCCCCCCCCCCCCCCCCCCCCCCCCCCCCCCCCCCCCCCCCCCCCCCCCCCCCCCCCCGGCTAAAAAAAAAAAACTCACAGGAGATGCCACGAAGCAGCTTTTAAAATGTCAAAACCCAATTTGCCCCCCTGGTCGGTCGCCCCAACGGGGTTTTGCCCCTAGACCCCACCGGGTTCTAGGCGGCCCCTGGACCCCGGCCTAAAAACATTTACCAGCCCCCCCCCCCCCCCCCCCCCCCCGCCCCTTTAAAGACTCTGTGAACCAGCCCTGTCATGATCAAGATAACAACTGGGAAGAAGAAAGTTCTGGACGCCATCAAAAGACATGCTACATGGGTGGGCGAAGGACGGGGATGGAGATGGGATAATGCGCAGGATGTACATCACTAGGATGTCCGTGCACCCCACCCAGCTAAACGAAACTCAATGGGGGGAAGTGTAGCGGGGGAAAGATGAGGAACAACATGTACTGTTTCACCATGACATTGGATTAGGCTATAACAAGATTATACAGATTTGCGCCATATTTTTCCAAAAACATTTTTTCCGGTGTAGGTGGAAGGCGGTATATCCTTGCCCCCCAACGATCTACACTTAAAACTTTTCAAGTGCGAATCCCCCCCCTTACAAACTAAATGATCCTGGTGCTGCGGTTAAGATCTACTTCTCGTAAATTCGATGAAGGACATCACACAAAAACAGTTGAAAATACATTGAAGATCTTGGGAAAAGATGGAGACAGTACATGAGTAAAGTAATGCAGTAGGTCAGTATTCACTAAAAGAAAACAACTCGAAAACGAACACTACAGTCATGCATCATGCATGGCTAAGGGAAAGTCAACAATAAATGAAAACACGCACTCACTATGAAGTTCTCCCTGAACCAGAATAGATCAAATAAATAACAAACTCGTGAAAGGAATGAGGCTTATTCTACACATTTTGACGCAAACAATGTTTGACGTCTGTTCATCACAGCCATAAGTTAAGACGTCACGGGTTAAATGTTACTTCACGTAAAAGTAGAAGGTCGCATTCCGAAACAAGAATAACTGTATCAAAATATGCCTACATGAAAATGAAGAACATCAAAATGAATTTGAGAGAGAGAGAGAGAGAGAGAGGGGGGGGGGGGGGGGGGGGGGGAGATGCCACTGGTGTTGGAAAACGTAAAAATAGAAATTATGAAAAGCCGAACGAAAAGATCCACGCTGGAATGAAATCAAAAAAGGGTTCATCAAGATCGTGATAATGTAGACAGCTTTCTACCACATGTGTAGATTTGCCAGAATTCTGTTATACGGGTTAGATGCCAATAGACCAGTCATACGGTTTGTGAACCCAAATGAAGAAATCACAAGTAGATCTGTCTGGCGCTGAAAACAAAACAAAAAAAAAAAAACCGAGAACTTGGAAGACAAAATAAGACACAGACGCAGTTAATGAACACTTTGGTGTGGAGGTATTAAAACAAGGTGGTGACTCAGCAAAAGCAACACCACTGCCATAATAGACTGTGTGAGACACATCTGTTAAAAAAAATTCTGGAAATGACCTCATTGCGAACAGTGTATTCCCTATTCCCACATTAAAAGGTTAAAAGTGAAGGTTACAGACCCATAACCTACTGATCGCAGGGGCACTGAACTATTCGAGATACACGGTATGCAGGGCACGGCGTCAAGGAAGACTGAGCCCACCCCTATCCTTCCACTGCCCTAACATTCCCTGAACAGACTATGGTACCCTTTCATGCTGAGTGGACACTGAGAATTTTCAAGCCGAAAATTTTCGACCCATAAGTGGACTCGAACAGATGATCTTCAGTGCAATGACCAATCGCTCTACCTTTTTGACCGCGGGCCCCTCTCTAAATCAAATAAACTGAAAGAAGTAAACGTAAACGCCAAAAACTGAATTGTTCAATGGGTTATTGTTTTAAATGATCCCACAGGAGTCTTGTTTTTAACGATACCACTGAGTTGCTGTTTTAAATGATGGCGCTACTGCGTTTTGTTTTGTTTTTGTTGGTGTTTTGCTTTTTTTTTTTTTAATCCTCAAAAGGCTGAGGCCAGAATAGTTGCCACTGCTTTTTGATGTACTACAAGAGAGTCATCAATGGTGAATAATATTGAAATAGGTAGTTATCCGCTTTTAAGTCTATCTAATTTTATGTCAGACATTTTGTTGACTTGAAATGGGCCTAGATTCTTTGGAACCGAAATCTTTCCCACACTGTATCCGTTCTCTCAGTCGCTATCTTGTGACCTTTCCATCAGTCTTTTGATTGTTCGATTGAGCTCCTTCGGAAATATAATAACTGGTCTTCAACATGCCGTGAATCCCTGTGTTATTTACTTAGGTTCATAGCCCGCCATGCAGACGTCATGTGTTGACTGGTCCATTTACGTCCCTACATCAGCTACGCAATGACACCAGTTTGACACAGGACAGAGAAATACAACAACAAAAGAGGCAGTAAATAAACACAAGTTATAGACGCATCCCTGAAATAAGAATGAAATAAAACGCGATGAAATGAGATGAAATGAAATAAGAACGAGAATTCAAAGTTGAGGTGAGTGAGTTATGGATAGTAATTACATAATATCGTCTGCTTTGAAGAGAATAATACATCGATTGGATTCCATGTGTGTGTGTGTGTGTGTGTGTGTGTGTGTGTGCGTGCGTGCGTGCGTGCGCGTGTGTGTGTGTGTGTGTGTGTGTGTGTGAGAGAGAGAGAGAGAGAGAGGGTGTAGGTTATGTAATGTAAGTTATCCAGTCGTTTCAACTACGGCGTCCAAAACAGCATAGGAGGCAACTGCTGTTTTGAAAAAACTGGACAGGAATATGATTTTAGTGGAAATGCTTTGCCCAGGATACACCCCTATTCTCTCGGCTGACTTCACTGGCTGATGTTATATTTATTGCAATTGTTTGGTCAGTGGAAATCGTCCGTCCGCCGATGCTATGTAGTACGGACTTGGTTGTCGCTGCAGGGGTATTTCTAATGAAGTATATGCCCTGGTGAGCAAATAGCGTATTTCTGTTTGGTTTCCCAAAAATGGTAAATGTTTAGCAAAGGACGGTTTTGTTTAGTATGTGGATGGATGTAATTTCACCTTCCAGCTTACAACGTGCCTGTGAAAAGTCCAGACACCAATCTCATCCTGAGATCGAGAGAAAACGTCAGACCTAGAATGTTCAAACCTAGAGAAGGCTCTCTAAACCATTTTCCCCTCTCATGAAAGCAAGAGTTACCATACACGTTTGTCAATTTCCCCCCTGATTTTGATCTTTGTCTCTTTAACTTTCTACAAATGAAGAGGTCAGGGACAGATCCGAACAGCTCCCTGTGTCAACCATCATCTGCAGGCGGCGTCTCCGCTGGCTGGGTCATGTCTTGAGATTACCCTCTTCAAGACCTGCAAACCAGGCCATTAATGGGATCCCAGCAGGCTGGGGAAAAAGAGGAAGACCCAAGATGAGCTGGCGACAGACAGTGGAGAGCGACCTCAGACCCGTTGACAGAGGATGGAGTGACACAGCAGACTGGCTGAGGACCGTGCACAGTGGAGCGCCTTGCTTGCCTTATGCGTCGAAAGACGCGGGAGCATCTAACCTAAAAAGCTATCTTTAACTAGGCCTACATCTGAAATAATCTTCAGAAGCAGCTGCACTGAGAATGCTAATCGTGTTTTGCAAGGTTACATGCATTTCCTTACGCACTTACATTTAGACGTCATTCGACACTGCACTTGCGAACAGGAGCTGTTTGCCGGAATAAAGCCTATTTAGCATCCCAAGAATGGATCAATGCCAAACCGACACCGAAACACCGCCAAACAGTCTGGACTTTACAGTACTCAACAGTCGTAAATGTTCGTTTTTGTAGTAGACTGTGTCTATGTCAGTTGTTCAGAAATGTCATTTTGCTCCCTATTTGAGGAGATAAAGTGATTGCTCGTTTTTCGTTTTCATTGTTCTCGGAATGCTGTTAATCCTGTCTGAAGAAGACCTTGGAGGTCGAAACGCGTATGTTTTGTCTTGTAAATTGTTTATCCTTTTCGTCCTGCGGAACAGTATATTCTTTTTTTTCTTTAGAGGTCGTTTGCAATCCATTTTTAGGAATAAATGCAGTGATTTACTCTAAATCTAGCCAGCTTGTTCTGGTGGATTTCTGAACGTCGCCATTAAGGCTTCATTGAACATAAACAAGCAATCGTTGTTGAAGAACGTTGCAATCGGTGCGAGAATCTGAAGGAAACTCAATCAGCTAGGCTGCGAGGCCCTGTGTGTATTTCCGCATTATACGCGTAGGAATTTCTTCAAAAATGGGGGCCATATTCCTTGACAGCCTCATTTCATCTCCTGGAGGAGGATTGCTTTGATAGATCAGTATGTTGAGAATCAGATTCTGTGTTTGTTACTGCCGCTCATTTTTCTCCGCAGATGTGAGTTTACTTTTGTTCGGTTTGTGTTGATCGATATAAGTTGTGTCTTACAGTTCTGGAACTGAAGTCTATTCCAGAAAGTAGTTATAGATTTAGATCTAGATCCTACCGTTCAACAACACGGAAGGATGATGAATGGAGATTTACCTTTTTCAACCGTGAGGCTTTTTGATTTATTCTGTATCCCATGTAAATGACAAATATAACGAGGTTTTAGTTCAAGCAGGTCGCACAAGTTTTACATGTACGTGACCCCACCCCCTCCCCCTCCCCCACCCCCTCTGTGAGACTGATAACAGTCACATCATCAGTTATCATCATAAAATACTTTGTCTTCTCATATCATTTTATATTATGTCATATCACATCGTATGCTACATCATACGTATCATATTATGTCATATGTCATATCATATGTCATACTATGTTATGTCATGTCATGTCATATATCGATCAAATCATATCGTATATTATATCGTGTCCTGTCTTATCCTCTCCTATCCTATATCATATCGTATGCATTGTATCATATATCATGTCATATATATATATCATATATATTGCATCATATATCAAGCATTTCATACCATATCATATCAGTCTGAGTCATATCATGAATACAATATCATGTCCTATCCGATCCTATCCTACATCATATCCTGTCTTATTACATATCACATGGCATGGTTTATAGTTAACACAGTCTTTTGTCTGCCCTAAAGCACACTTTTTGGGCTATTGTATATTGAGGGTGCGCAGCATAAAACTGGGTTTGACCATTTTCCAATACTTTAATTAGTCTGGAAGCAAAATGCCTCTCAACGTTTATCTGAGTTCTTTTTTTTAATTGTAAAATGTTCGTACTATCGCAATAGAATTTGGCAACAAATTCCATAGAATCATAACTGTTAATTAAACAGGAAAAAGGTAAGTTAGGTTAATGCAATGTCTGTCAGTGTTTGAAAATAGTAAACATGAACTGCAGAATCGCTTCCGATATCACGAAATCGATTTGCGAAATTGGACATTTTCATTTGCGATCTAGGATAGAGGAAACTCTCCACACATCTTGACAATGACTGTCTACACTTGCTGAGTTCGACGTCTCTAAAACTGATTTTAAAAGTGATTTGAAGTAAATCCGCCGATTAACATGGACAATCAAATTACAAGACAAAACGCGACGCGTTTTGACCTCTCAGGTCTTTTTCGGGCAAGATATACATCATTCAGGGACGATGAAAATGAAAGAACGAGCCATTGCTCATCTTCGGCGCTAGATCTTGCTCGTCCGTTCTTCGTTTTCATTGTCCAATTTTTTTTTTTTTTTTTTAATTTGGCCTGCTCAATACTCCCCCTTCTTGTCCCTGCTCCACATTTCCCCTGCTCAATATTCCCCCTTCTCAAAACTCCACTTTCTTGTCGCTGCTCCTTACTTCCCCTGCTCAATAGTCCCCTGCTCAATACACCCCCTTCTCGTCACTTCTCCACACTCCCCTGCTCAACATTCCCCCTGCTCAATACTCCCCCCTTCTTGTCGCAGCTCCATACATCCCCTGCTCAATATCCCCCCTCCCCCCTCTCAATACTCCCCCTTCTTGTCGCTGCTCAATCCTTCCCTGCTCAATATCCCCCCCCCCCCCCCCCTGCTCAATACTCCCCCTATTTATCGCTGCTCCATACTCCCCTGCTCAATATTCCCCCCTGCTCATCCTCCTTTTTGTTGCTGCTCCATACCTCCCCTGCTCAATACTCGCCCTTCTTATCGCTGCTCCATACTTTCCCTGCTCGATACTCCCTCTGCTCAATACACCCCTGCTTAATATTCCCCCTGCTCAATATTTCCCCTTCCTGTCGCTGTTCCATACTTCCCCTGCTCAATATTCCCCCTGCTCAATACTCCCCCGTCTTGTCGCTGCTCCATACTTCCCCTGCTCAATATTCACCCTGCTCAATACTCCCCCTTCTTGTCAATGCACCATACTTCCCCCTCCTCCATACTCCACCCCCCACCCACACACTTCTAATTGGTCCCCCTACCCCCCCATTTCGAAAAGGAGGGGGGGGGGGGGGGGGAGGGAGGGCGGGGAGGGGGGGGGGGGTAGGTAGTCGGTGTTACGAAAGGAAATCTTTCCTATTCCACAATTAAAGACCACACACACAACACAACACAACACACACACACACACACACACACACACACACACGCACGCACACACACACGCACACATGCACGCACACACACACACACACACACACACACACACACACACACACACACACACACACACACACACACACACACACACACACACACACACACACGCGCGCGCGTGCACGCACACTCACATGCACACTCACACACGCATACACCTTCTGTTTCCCTCACCCTCCACCCCCACCCCCCCACCCGCGACACCCGATCTCCTTTCGAGTCCCCCCTCCCCCCCCCCCCCCCCCCTCCCCCCTCCCCATTCCTGTCTTCAATTTAGCATGGACCAAAACATTGTGTTTGTTCATTTATATGTTTCAGATGCTTCTGCTGCTAACATCAAAACCAGTGTGCAGCCAGAAACGCTGGTACTCTCACACGTTGAGGCAGAGCGCGGCTGGGGCAGCGTCTCAGTCTGGTGTGAGACCAAGGGTTGGCAGGACAGGGACGAGCTCAGGGTCATCTGGATGGTGCGGAAAGTGAACGGCAGTGCGAAGACTGAGGACGTCGTGATCGCGGAACAAACCAGCCGAGGACTTAACACGTCCTCGCCAAGGATGACGGCGGCTGGCGGTGTGAGTGAAAAGGCCTTGTATGTCACCATAGAAGAGGTCACGTGCGCGGATGCAGGGTTCTACACATGTGCTATGTTTTACCTCAAGGCCGCTCGACCCATAACAGTGAACCAGACCAGTACCTTCCGTGTGGAAGGTAGATTTGGATGCTTTGCTGCGGGCTTTGTCACTAGAAACCCTTCAGGGTCTGTAGATACAGCGTGGTATTATCATCATGAAAAATGGCCATTAAGAAAGAGGCAGAGAGAGAGACAGACAGACAGACAGACAGAGTAGGCAGACGGAGACAGAGAGAGTCAGAGACAAAGAGAAACGAGAGTGAGACAGACAGACAGACAGACAGACAGAGAGAGAGAGAGAGAGAGAGAGAGAGAGAGACTTGTTTGAAAAATGGGATATCCTCCCCAAACCCTGTGGGATCCAAAGCAAATTTGATGTTTAACAAATCGGTTCGTTTCCCCTCTCGGATAACGTTCATTTCCTTTTGCCAAATCTCCAAAGACTAAAAGAGTGACAACCTACATGTGTTGGCATGCTTTTTTGGCCATTTTACTTTTATGACATATAAAGTGTCCAGTCTGCCTGCCTGTCTGTTTGTGTCGTTCTGTGTCCCGTCTGTCTTTGCAGTCGGTAGTCTTCGGTGTTCGCGGTACGTATCCCCAGATTTCGTCTGATCTTCAAATTAAGTATGGTGACTTCTCACCATACTGGGCATATCGAGAAACGAATCACCCCCTCCCCCTCCCCTCCTTACTTCAATGCAACCACATGGTGAAGCAAGCAATGTCAGGCTTACAAAACTGTTTTTTTTTTTTAATCTTCGCGGTGGTGTTCCTGAGAATTCAAAAGTGTGTTTTCTGTTAGCTGAAAGAGCTCATTTGAGAGAGCGTTGGACTGCAGACACTCCATCCGCGCCCCTCCCCCCTCCCCCCTTCATCCTCAACTCGTAAGGGATTCGAAACGTGTATAAAGGAAAGGGGGAAGGGGAAGGAAAGAGGGGAGAGGGTGGTGACAGGGGTTGAGGGTAGGGAGGATGGGGGACGAAAGATAGGAAGGGGGAGGGGAGGGACAAAGAAAACGGGGAATGGGAAGAGGGGGAGGAGGGGAAAGGGGGAGCTGGATTGGGGGAACGAGGAGGAAAGGACAGGGGAAGAGGAGGACAGTGGCGTCGAAGAAGGAAGAGCGAATTGTGTGTGTGTGTGTGTGTGTGTGTGTGTGTGTGTGTGTGTGTGTGTGTGCCCTCGCGCCCGCGTGCATGCATGCGTGCACGTGCGTGTGTGTATGTAACTGAGAGAGAGAGAGAGAGAGGAAGAAGAATGTCTTACCCCCTCCCGCCAAAAGACCGACACCTTGTTTACAGCTGATCGTCACGGTGTTGGGATTGCTTTCAGTGCTGCCAGGGCCCATAACTCTGAAGACAACTAAAAAAGGGAACAGGCTGAAGCTCCTGTGCACAGCCTCCTGTCGGCTGGAGGGCTGAGGGCGTGCAGGTTGGTTGGTGGCTTTCCCCTTGCGTGGCCGCCAAGGCGACCTCTCACAGCAGCATGGGCTGTACCCTTTCTATACACTCTCCTTCGCTGTCATCTGCGGTCTGGGGTCCTGACCACCTGGCCTGTCTACCTTGCTTCACGTCCACACACCTTCTCTTTAGTTGTCAGCTCCACCTCTTCTTTCAACTCTCGTCTCCTATTACTTACTGCACACAAACACACACACACGCACACGCACACACACACACACACACACACACACACACACACACACACACACACATGAGCCCCACGGTTCAGGCTGACCACTAATACTAGCCCATTACAAAAAGAGAAAGGGGCAGAATCGATATCTTGGAGGGGAAAAAAAAAAATGGGGATCGGAGATTCGAAACGGAAAGCAGAGCCGGGTCGTACCCGACTGTCAAAAACAAATAAATAAATAATTACAATAAAATCAACAACAACAGCAGCAGCAGCAGCAGCAGCGACAACACACAGCAGCAGCAGCAGCAGCAGCAACAACAACAACAACATTCCGACAGTATTTTTTTTCTTCCCAAAATACTGTCTGTTACTCTCGCTTTTCACCAGCCTTTAATTTTCAGACAATAACTCTCACCACTGGTCAAACACTCGCATCAAGGTTCCCTCTCTTTCTGGCTCTCAGGTGGACTGGATCTGGGAGACCAAGAACGGAAGCGAGAGCTGGCAGCCCTGTGACAGCAGTTCGGACATACAGGATGTTGGAGAGCCAGTCAGTGACAGCTGCCCGGAGAAGCGAAGCAGCCGACTGACGCTTAAGCTGCCTCTGGAAAACAGGGAGCAGGTCTACCGATGCTACATCATCCGTAACAACCAGACCTTCCCCCTGTTTGCTGGCGTTTATTCTGAAGGTAAGGTTGGAGAGGGTAGCGTGGAGCCTTTGGTCTCAACAGGCTTAATTTCGTTGAGGATTTCAGACAGTATGTTCTACAGTGTTTTTCGTCTAGTTGGCACAAAGAAGACTGTGTTCGTGAGTAAAGAGAAGTTATTCGAATTGTACAGCTCTCTGAAGTCAAATGGATATAACATGGTTTCTGTTGGGGTTTCCAGCCATGTGGGCGTTCGAGGCAACGAAGTGGTCAATGAACTTGCCAAGAGGGCCACAGAGAAAGAGTTGAGCAGATTGTCCATCCCTCTCACACTGATCTGAACCCCAAAGCCAGGCTTACGTCAAAGACCTCTGGCAAGAAGATTGCAGACGGATAACAAACTTTTTAAAATCTGTCCAAACCTGAAAAGAATTTTACCATGTTCCCAAGGCGGCCGTAAGGAAGAAACAGTCTTTGTCGTTTGCATACAGACCCACTCCTTTTATACCCACTCTTATCTTTTAAAAGGTGAAGAAACTGCGCGGTGCATTCCATGTCATGTGCCTCTCACAATAAAACATTCTTTTAGAATGTTGGGGCTTGCCTGATGTGAGACGTAAACACTTTACAGAGACTCCATGAAAACCTTGGTCACAGATGTCCCACATGATGTGATCTTTGAATTTCTGGAAAAAAGATTAACATTTTTTTCTGATCTAAGATGGATTGTTAACGAAGTTTCTGGTGTGTTTCTAGAAGGTGTGTTTTAAAGGGTTGTGTGAATGTTTGTTTGTCTTTTGTTTTTCAATGACTTGTGATAAAAAAAAAAAAAAAAAAAAAAAAAACGGTCATACACACAAAACTCCACTCCCTTTGTCGGGTAGATGGCATCAACCCATGTCTGTCTATACAGGGAGTGTCCGTAGGAGTATCAGCCAGTGCACACAGAAAAAAAAAATGACTTGTGACTGAACTTCAACGCGGTGACAGCCCTCATATGGCCCTCTGCGGTCGGTTGGGCTATAAACAACATTACCTTACCTTACCTGAGTGAAGAGCAATGTCACAGCGTATTTTGGTCCCAATTATCACGAGCAAAATTTTTTTTTTTTTTAAGTGAAGAGAGCATGTCATGTTCTTGTTGTTATTGTTTTTCTAATTAGCACTTGCACAATATGCTCGTGGCTAAAGAAAAGCATGTCAAGCTGTTTTATCTTGCGGCGGAATGTCATTATCACGTGAGACATTCTTCCAGTTGGCCAAAAACACAAACAGAATCAGTCACAGGCGTAAACATTCTGCACACAATGTTTTCGTGGGCCGTTGGCGTGTTCGAAATGGTAAATCGCTTGCACAGAATCTCAATTGCACATTAGAGTGCACAGGTTTTGTTTGACCGGGATTAAAAAGATGCATTTGTGCTGCAAACGTTGAATGGACCCTCTTCAGCTTCTGTGTGTGTGTGTGTGTGTGTGTGTGTGTGTGTGTGTGTGCAAGCTCATATTTCCGTGAGGTCTGAATAGAACATATAAACGAAATTGGTGTTTCCCAAAAATAAAAACAAACGAACAAACAAAAAACTTTGACTCTAGTTCTTCATCTGAGTGTCATGTTGGTTTGGCTGGGGTTTTTTGTTTTGTTTGTTTTGTTTTGTTTTGTTCTTGTAGGAAAGGAGCCAGACTATGGCGCGGATGATGAGGAAGATGATGACAGTGACGCCGCTTCAGGCACTGATGCTGTCTCTGGATCCAAGGCAGTGGCTGTGGGCATATCGACGGCGACGATACTGGTACTAGCTGCGATCTGTGTCGCCGGCTGGTGCTGGTGGCGTGGGACCAAAGCATCGGTCAGGGCAGAGAAACGTCCTCAAACCGTTCAGCCTCAAGGGCCGTGTCCTTCACACAGCTTGCAAGTACCAGAGAGCCGTCATTCAGTCACCTGTCCAGGAGTTTCCAGGAATCGTTCATCGGCTTTAATAGACGTGTCAATGAGCGATGGCGATGTCTCGACGAGCGAGGTGGGGTCGACTACAATCTACAACGAGATTTCATCAGTGAGCCAGTCACGCCAACCCTCAGTCAGAGTAGACCGGCGTTCTTCAAGAGGCCACGATCATTTCTAGACTGACCAGGTCCCTCCATGTTCAGCGACCCACGTCCGCCGTCCACCGACAGGCGGAGCTCATTCTCCACGGGCTGAACAATACTTCGTCCCTAATCCGACACCCTCAGACGGGCCAAGGTTTGCTGGAACATGTTACACTGATTCAGGTGGGGGGAGGGGGGAGGGGGGGAGCAAGTTCCGTTCAGTTGTAGAACGGAATGTCACATTACTGTGCTTGGATCGCATCTTTTTCTTTTTTGTTTCATTTTATCCAGTTCCCTTCAAACTTACCAGCACTCTGATGAACGTTTAGAAATTAAGTTTACTACTGAACGCCTGAAGTTTATGAGGGAAAAAAAACGTGTGTAATCATACATGATAATGGCTAGCATTTTCACTGGACATTAGGCAGTGTGTTAGGAAGCAAAAAAAAAAAAAAAAAAGGTACACACATACACAGTTTCAGGAGCACGGTGAGGAATACATTCACTGTCGTATACATCTGGTCGATTTTTGGACCAACTGAGAAAGCAGAATTGAGAAACATCCACTAGTTCTTCAGAGAATTGGAAAAGCGACCAACACTGAAAATAGAAAGTCAGTTTTTTTGCTTGTTTGTTTATTTGGACAGCTGAACAAATATCACTTTTCCTTGAATCAGAATTATCCTTAAAAAACAAACAAAAAAAAAAAAAAAAAAAAAAAAAAAGTGTGGAGGCAAGGCCTCTTTGAATGAGAGAAAGCTATGCCTGGTTCTTAATGTGTTTGATAAAAGAGGACACTAAGACTGACTCATAGTGTGTTTGATGAAAGAGGACACTATGACCGACTCATTGTGTGTTTGACGAAAGTGGACACAATGACTGCCTCATAATGAGAAACAATCAACTGATAAAGTCTTTCATTTTCCATTCTAAAAGAAAGTGCCGATGATAGAGTGAGTGTTGTTGATGAGACAATTCATAGGACTGACAAGTCTGCGTTATTGTTTATTGTCAGGCTATCTGACTTCGTATTGTCGCCACGAGACTTCGCCGTTTGTTTTCTTTTTATTTCAATTTCAATGTCAGCTCATTGCTCAATTCACTGTGTTGATTGTTATTGTTCTGGAGGCACACTACAAACAATCATCAGTCACTGGAATACCAGTAACTTTATTCTAGCCTGGTCTGACCTGACAAAACGACCACATCTGTCATGCAGTTTGCGCACTTCAACAAAACTCGTTTGAACTTTTAATTAAATCAAAGGATTCGTTGGTAAAGCTCTTGGCGTCAGAACAAACTGTTGTTCAGGTGTTCGGTTTTTTTCATTCTCATCCTCCAATTTTCAGCATCTAGCATTTTAAGCAAGGCGCGAAAGGGGACTCCTCACACGAAGAGCGGCTCATTTGATGCACAGCATAGGCTGAGATGTAAATGAAGCATCCAGATTGCATGATGAATAATTGGTATGTACACTGTAATGTGTTGTGCTGTTACACACAGACAGCATTGAAGGATGTGTGGTCAAATGGAAGTTACTCAATGAAACATGTATGGCCTCCAACCTTTTGATGTGACAGGGCATGGTCGAAGGTCGGAGACACTAAACGGGATGGGAAATCCATTCTATCAGCCTGCTTGTGCACGAGCTTAACTCATTCATTACTCAAGTATCTAAGTCTGGTTTATGAGGACAATGTTAAATGAGATAGATCCCATGTTCATTCGTTCGTTGAATTCTCTAATTAGGTCGGTGTGTTCGTATAATTGCATTTATACCACAACTGGTCGACTACAAATTCAAACTCCACATCAGTAATTTTGTGTGTGTGTGTGTGTGTGTGTGTGTGTGTGTGTGTGTGTTGTGTGTTTGTTTTGAAATCATTTGAGACAGTGTGTCCACTATTGACTTCTTAAATTGTTGAAAGTGAGATGATAAGCCTTTGATTAGCCAGTGCACACACACACACACACACACACACACACAGACTCAAAAAGAAAATAGGGGGTGTTGGGAAGGGGGTGGGGGTGGGGGGGGGGGAGAGCAGCAGATGGGGGGGTCGGGAGGGAAAAGGTTGAGGAAAGCAAAACTGTGAATAAAGGTCACCTTTTTTCGATGATGTATTTGACTGAATAGTGTACATGTTGTGTGAATGCTTACCTGTGGATCTAAACAAACGCCTCCTTCCCAGCCTATCTTTGTTGATTGCAACTGCAACGGAGTTTCAACTCATGCACGAAATTAATCAAAATGACAAAGAAAGAGTAGTGTTCACTGTCTCATAGTCGGTCAGTTCAAGGAACATGCAGTCACTCTCATTCTGAATGCTGGGGGAGCAGCTTCACCGAGATGACTGGATACCTGGCTTCATTCTTGTCATTAAAGCCCCTCTGAGAAACACCTTTAACAGGTCAAAATTTGGAAATGATTCACGGGTTTCTTTTATATATATATATATATATATATATATATATATATATATATATATATATATATATATATATATATATATGAACAGTAAAGTAGTGGGGGGAAACCAGTGCAGGTTAACAATTCTTCCATCATTACAGCAATGACCTGGCAAAGATTTGAAATGAAAAAAAAAAAATTGAAGATGAAGAAAATGGGAAAATATGTGTTATAAATATGAAAATCTTTCAATAGTGCATGAGGGAAACCATCGCAATTCCTCTCGAATATATATATATATATTTGCATATATATATATATATATATATATATATATATATATATATATATATATATATATATATATATATATATATATATATATTTGCATGGTCGAAGATTGGAAGCACTAAATGGGATGGGAAATCCATTCTATCAGCCTGCTTGTGCACGAGCTTAACTCATTCATTACTCAAGTATCGTAAGTCTGGTTTATATGGACAATGTTAAATGAGATAGATCCGATGTTCATTTGTTCGTTGAATTCTCTAATTAGGTCAGTGTTTGTATAATTGCATTTATACGACAACTGGTCGACCAATGCTTGAGATATAGAACAGCAGAGCTGACCACTCAGACCGTTCCATATCTTTTGATCCCCATTGCATCCTTAAATGGATCCTCAAGCACAGGCTCAAAGATTGTTCCCTACATTTTATACTGTTTGCATAATGTCTTTAGTTTTTCAGCAACTTTTTTCTCTCCCACACTTTCGTTTTCTTTATTTACTACCTTTCGCTGGCTGCTTGGGGCTGCTGTTGGATTCTTTTTTGAACCCTTCGTGGTGAGAACACCACAGAATTATGGACTGTGGTGTGTCTTTATTTTGACGCCAAGTGCACAGACACGATCAGTCCTGTCTCCTTGATGAATCCGATCCAGTGGATGAGAGGCCTCGGAGCAGGCAATACATATAAATCTGTCCTCGAGAGGGATTACGATGGTTCCTTATGCACCTAGTGACGGGTGGGGGAGGGGGGAGCGGGCATACGCCGGTGTTACGTAAGGTGGAAGATGAAGAGATAAACGGAAATCTTCATACATGTGGGCAAGAGAGTGAGTGTGAACGTGATGCATGTATGCACGAGAAAAAGGATTTAAAACTACTTGTCCGATTTGTACAGAAAAAGATTTCTTGAACTGTTTGATGCACTTTATATATACAGTGTGTTTCTCTAAACAGTTGTGTATACACTGACTGCTTCATGCAGTATAGTTAAGAAAATTTCTAACGCTCTGAAACATACTTTGACTTCATCCAGGCTTTCTCTGGTCTGCACCGAATGAAGGTCAAGCAAACATGCACGCTTTCCGTGGAGTTATCTTTTGTCATGCTCATGATCACTCTTATTGCAGCACTCCTGCCACCTTTCTGCATTCAAAAGATTGCCCTATGCCCTGAGCATCGCTGAGAACTCCAAGTCCACAATCAGTCACGATGCGTACAAGAAACCGATACAACTGAAAAATACGGTTTTGCTCAATTGCTTCATAACTGCCAGTGTGTCAGTGCTTTATGAAAAAAATCATCAACCTTATATACTTCATAGAAATGATGAGTGCGTCCCTAAATGTTAATCCTCGTGAGATAATTCAAATGTAAAATATGTAAGTTTTTGCTTCAAAATTCTTTCAGTTTCCACACAACGTCCTCAGAATTGTTTTCTACACCTTTGTTGATGAAGCATTCACCGCATACCCACGGTTGCTTATGTTAAAAGATAAGCAAATACGCCTGGAGGGATGAAAATGCCTCGTTCCCTTACGAAATGTGGATTCCTAGCTAGGGCGCACCTAACGCCAACGGCAAATGACGAGCATCTATTCCAGTACAAATTACTGTCAGGAAACATCTGTTCCATTACAGAACAGTTAAGGAAGCATCTATTCCAGTACAAACACTTGTCAGGAAGAAGCATCTGTTCCATTACAAAACATTTAAGGAAGCATCTATCCCAGAACAAATACTGTAAGGAAGCATCTGTGTCAGGCACACGGTATACTTATTACGCGTGCCTGTATTATTCTGTTATTAAGCATCGAGTCGCGTGTGCGGGTCTTTGTGGGAGTGTTCCTCTGTGCGACCGGGAGAACAAACTTCGTTGTAGGCCTAGCAGAAGTATTTTCATTCGGCACGCGCAGTGAGAGATGCTTCTGTTGTGCGTGCAAAGCAAGAGTCATACATGTGTTTGCATTTCTATGTTCTTCGTAGATGTCCTTTCGGACGGTGTGTTGTTGTTGCCTGCAGTACCCGGTGGCTTGAATGGTGGGAGAATCATTAAATTATTTTATTTGAATTTTATTTTAATAGACCGTGTTGCAGCCGGTAAAATTCACACGGGTGAGCACTTTTGCGAAACAGCGAGACTATTTTAGATGCGCATGTATACGGAGTGTGTGTGCATAGTTCTTACGTTGTTTTAAGAAAAGTAGCCATTTACGTCATAGGCGTGACGTTTTTTTTTTTTTTTTTTTTTTTGAAATGATGCATTTTTTTTTTTTTTGTTTGTGTGGTCATGATAACGGGAGTTGTACTGTTGGGCTTCTGGTCTAATGGTATGTCTGTGGCCTACTTGCTAGTTGCTAAATTGCATTGCTATAGAAGTGGCCAGTGCTCTATATAGATCTGCGTAGTTCTTCAATGGTTGTAGGTGGTACAGAGGAGAACTGTGTTCTTCTGCTGCTTCTTCTTCTTCCTTTATACGACCAACATCATTTTGCTGATGGTTTTGTCGTAGTTTGGGGAGATTGCCGAAGATTGCGCTGTTGTGAGGATTTGGAGGGAAAAAAAAAGAAAGTGTGAGGGGTGATGATGAACAAGTATTAGGAGGAGGGGGGGGGGGGGAGGACAGGAGCAGAAAAGTGACTGGGAAGGATAGGGGGGGGGGGGGGGGGGGGGGGGGGGGGGGGGGGGGGGGGGGGGGGGGGGAGTCGGATTGTACGGAATAGTGGTAAGGGGGAGGGTTGAGGGTGATGGGGAAGAGGGTGGGGGAGTGGTTGTTTCAGGTTCTAGTGATGGGAGGCTTGGGGTTGAAGTCCAGTGACTCAGCCGTCGCAACCTCCTGAGGCAACTTGTTCCATTCTGGTGTGGTCCGTGGAAAGAACGTCGTCTGCCTGTACCGCGTCGTGCAGGTGGGAATGTCGTAGCTCAGGTCGTTGTTTGTCCTGGAGCTCAGCCTGCTGTCAGATGGTTTGGTTTTGTTCTAGTTTGTCTGTTTGCTCTTCGTGGACTGTTTTCCTGCTGGTTTCTCTGGACTACATTGGTATTCGGGACTTACCAGGAGTGTTTCTTGGAGTCGTGTACAAGAGGAGCTGTCGTTGTATTCTGCTGTTCCAAGGAGAGTACACGTTTGCCTGTCTGTTCTTCTTGGACTGTTTGCTTGCTAGTGCCTCTAGACTACATTGGTACGTCATCGGAATTGAGTTCAATTTTGGTGTCCAGCTTGGATAGCTGAACTCAAATCTGACTGGTTGAAAGTGTTCGCCTGTGAAATGTTTCTATTTGTATGTAATTGTGATTGCTAGAACGATTGTGCAGGGAGGGGACAGAGGTTGTTCCACGCTGTGATTGGCTGCCGCTGTTTTTAGTGGAAGCTGGCTAAGTTTAAAGTGTGATTGATCTACAGCAATCATTACTATGTGAATCTCGCCGCGTATAGTGTGATTAATGGTATTCGTAGGCTAAGGTCCATAGTGATATTAGCCGGAGTGCATTGTTGCGCGTTGTGCGACATTCCAGCCAAGGAGAGAATACACGGTTGGACATTAGCTTTTCCAAGACTGGATGTGTTAAGTGCGCCTAAGGATTGAACCAATGAGTGCTTGATGGTGTGTGCAATTGTCGTGCCTGGCTGTCTAGAGAGTGTGCAGTGAAGTGTAAATCTACCCCTGTGTCGTCGGATAGATGAAGAATAAATGCGTACGAACTTGACTCGGTATTAGGACTGCATTTTGTATAGGGGAAAGTAGTTTAGATAGGTCACTGAGGCTGTCTATCACTCTGTAGGGCAGTTCAGGCCCTAGTGAGCGTGACAACCTGTTCTATTAAAAAAACAGTTAAGGAAAGCACCTATTCCATTACAAACATTTAAGGAAGCATCAATTCCAGTACAAATACTGTCAGGAAACATCTGTTCCATTACAAAACATTGAAGGAAGCATCTGTTCCATTACAAAACAGTTAAGGAAGCATCTATTCCAGTACGAATACTGTCATGAGCATCTGTTCCACTACAAAACATTTAAGGAAGCATCTATTCCATTACAGAACAGTTAAAGAAGTATCTTATCCTTTACAAAATCTGTCAGTAAGCATCTATTCCGGTACAAATATTGTCAGGAAGCATGCATTCCATTACGAAGCAGTTTAGGAAGCATTTCTTCCATTACAAAACAGTTTAGGAAGCATTTCTTCCTTTACAAAACAGTTAAGGACGCATTTCTTCCTTTACAAAAACAGTTTAGGAAGCATTTCTTCCATTACAAAACAGTTAAGGACACATTTCTTCCTTTGCAAAACAGTTTAGAAAGCATCTCTTCCATTACAAAACATTCAAGGAAGCACGTAACCCATTACAAGACATAAAAGGAAGCATCTGTTCCATAACAAGACCTATCAGGAAGTATCTATTCCATTTCAAGACCTATCAGGAAGCATCTATTCCTTCCAAGATCTATCACGAACAATCTGTTCCATTACAAAACCTATTAGGAAGCATCTAACCCACTACAAGACCTATCTGGAGGCATTTATTCCATTACAAGTCCTATCAGTAAGCATTCATTTCATCCCAAGACCTATCAGTTACCATCTATGCCATTACAGGGACCTATCAGTAAGGATCTCTATCCTTTGCAAAACGTGTCAGGAAGCATCTATTTTTATTAAAAAAAATATATGTATATATATATATATATATATATATATATATATATATATATATATAAAAATATATCAGGAACCATCTATTCCATTAAAACCTATCGGGAACCTCTATTCCATAGAAAGCCTTATCTAGAAATATCGATTTTTTTTTAACTATCAGGAAGCATCTGTGCCATTACAAGACCTATCAGGAAGCATCCATTCGTGACAAGACCTATCAAGAAGCATCTATTCCATGACAAGACCTATAAAGAAGCATCTATTCCTTGACAAGACCTATCAGGAAGTATCTTTTCCATTACAAGATCTATCAGGAAGTGTCTATTCCATTTCAAGACCTCTCAGTAAAGCATCTTTTCCATAAAAAAAAGACTAAAACAACTATTATTCCATTAAAAAAAAAATCAGAAAGCAATTATTCCACTACAAAACCTACCAGGAAGCATCTATTACAAAACAAAAAACCTATCAGTAAAGCATCTTTTCGATTGAAGAACCTAAAGCAACAATTCCATTGAAAAACTATCAGGAAGCATCTGTTCCATGAAAAAAAACTATTACGTAGCACCTATTCCATTAAAAGACTTATAAGGAAGCATCTATTCGATTAAGAAAAAAAAACATCAGAAAACATCATCTATTCTATTAAAAAAAATATATATCAGATAGCATCTGTTCCATCACAAGATTTATTAGGAAGCGTTTATACCATTACAAGACTTATCAGGAAGCGTTTGTTCCATTACAAGACTTATCAGGAGCATCTATTCCATTCCATTACCAGACATTTATCCAGGAAGGAAGCATTTATTCCATTACCAGACTTATCAGGAAGCATTATTCCATTACCAGACTTATCAGGAAGCATTTTCCATTCCATTACCAGACTTATTACAGGAAGGAAGCATCTGTTCCATTACCAGACTTATCAGGAAGCATCTGTTCCATTACCAGACTTATCAGGAAGCATCTGTTCCATTAGCACCAGACTTTCAGTGAGCATCTGTTCCATTACAGACTGTCAGGAAGCATCTGTTCCATTAGGATACTTTCAGGAGTCTGCTCTGTTACACAGTCAGAGCACTGCTCTGTCACAGTTCAAAACCAGTTCTTTACACACACACACACACACACACGCGCGCGCGCGCGCACACACACACACACACACAAAACTAAAGTGTCCACAATGTAAACATAGACGACAGAAAGTATTTCCATTCATCATACAGGTACACACACACACACACACACACACACACACACACACACACACACACACACACACACACACACACACACACACACCACATATCGCTCCTAGCAATTTTTTCAATTCAGTTATGCCCATCGCCTCCACTGGGACATAGGCCGCCGACAAGGTCCCGAAAGCTGTGTCTGTCCTGGACCAGTCTCTCCAGCTGCCCCCATGCCAATCCAGCTGCCATGGCCAATCTTTGTGGCATCTGATCGCTCCTTGCACACCCACAGTATTTCTCCCTCCACAGAATGTGTCCCTCGTTGCATACCTGTGGGGTTCCTTCACACAAAAAAGTATTAGTTAAATCACACTCGTGAAGTATTGCTAGAGTTTGTTCCTTAACAAAACACATCAGTCACTGCACACCCAGCAGGCTTTTTTTTTTCACAAAACGGGAATTCCTACACACGAAAAGGATACGCCCGAAGGTGCAGGTAGGACCCAGAGAAGTACTGTCCTCAGCTGCGGAACAAACCAGCTGGGAGCTATCCTGCACCACCCTTGGAAGCCTGCGCCGTGTTCACATATCATATCAGTCACTTGTGTACCTGGGGCTTCCTTCAGGAAGTGTATCGGTCACTACACATCTAACAGGTTCCTTCACAAAACAGGTAGTCCTTCACCACTCACATCAGTCAATGTACACCCAAAAAGGTTCCATCACTATGTGTATTAGTCACCTCACACTTGTGAGCCTAATGTTCGTCAGACTGCCACCAGACTGTCCATCTAGATTGTTGGTGCAGGAGCATGACTTACTGATCCCCGACGTTGGTCGCTGAATCCACGGTGGTCCTGTGCAGATTAGAGGCGAGCTTCGTTGGTGATGCTGACTTCGGTCATGCACGTCTCTGCCAGCGAGTCTACACCATACTTTGTGTCACAACTTGCCACCTGCTTACAGGCATCCTGTGAGTACCAGTCAAGCTCCAGGCTGTATTTTATCTGACAGAAACAAGTTTCTCGCGTGCTGATGGTGAACAATATGCAATGATGCGCGGAAGCTGTGCATACAGGCGAGTTCAGCGGAAGTGCACCTTGGTTGAGAAGTGTTTACAGATGGTCAGGTAAACAAACAGACGAACTCCAACAGTACAACACGTGGGCTGGAACAGGGCGGACTGGCTTACTGATTGTTAGCTCAGGGCTAGGTCGTGCTGAAGGCGACAGTAGTAACAAACCAGTGCTAGGGTCTCCAGTTCCTAGGAGACAGCTTAGCCATAGCACTGCGACAGGTCAGATTTGCTGTAGACGGTGACGACGTCAAGGACAGCTTTGCCAGAACTACCTCTAGGACCAGAGACTCGAATAGAGTGATAAATCCTGACTGGGAATGGTGGTTGCTGCCACTGAAGGACTTGGAAAGAATCCTGACTAAACCCCCAAGCCACTGTCTGGACTGACCCGGTAAGGTAGAGTATGTGCAAGCGTGAAAGTCTATAAACGAACTTCTCTGAAGTGTAGGGAAAACACTTTTAGATACGATCCTGCAAGCCTGTGGTGAAAATGGCTGCCTTCTGTGTGGAAGGTCAATGCTGCTGCTTGTTGTCCAGAATTGATTCCTGACCCACCATAATGGTGATGGTCAGAGGTCTAGTGGAAGGTCAGAACTGATTCCTGACTCACCATAAAGGTGATGGTCAGAGGTCTTGTGGAAGGTCAATGCTGCCTGTTGCCCAGAATTGATTCCTGACTCACCATAAGGTGATGGTCAGAGATCCTGTGGAAGGTCAATACTGCTGCCTGTTGCCCAGAATTGATTCCTGACCCACCATAAAGGTGATGGTCAGAGGTCTAGTGGAAGGTCAGCAGTGCTGCTTATTGTGAGAACTGTTCCTTAAGTGATACATCTGTAAAGGTGACGTTCAAAGGTCCAGTGATGGCCCACGGATGTTCAGCTGCAGCTTGGAGTTGATCAGTTGATGCTCCCGATCATCTCGACGAAGCTGCTTCTCCAGCGTTCAGAATGAAAGTGACTGCATGTTCCTTGAACTGACCGACTATGACTTGTCATTCTGATTAATTTTGTGCGTAAGTTGAAACTCTGTCGCAGTTGCAATCTATAAAGATAGAATAGGAAGGAGGCATTGTTTAGATCAACAGGTGAGCATTCACACAACATGAACACTAATCAGTCAATACATAATCGAAAAAAAGGGTGACCATTCTTCACAGTTTTGCTTTCTTCAACCTTCCCCTCCCGACCACCGCCCACCGCTCTCCACTCCCCCCACCCCCCTCTCCACCCCCTGCAACCACCTCCCGTTTTTGTTTTTGAGTCTGTGTGTGTGTGTGTGTGTGTGTGTGTGTGTGTGTCTGTCTGTTTGACTGTCTGTTTGTCTGTCTGTCTGTGCACATGAATGCGTGTGTGTGTGTGTGTGTGTGTGTGTGTGTGTGTGTGTGTGTGTGTGTGTGTGTGCACTGGTTAATCCAAGGCTTATCATCTCACTTTATGTGTAAAACATCATTTGGTGTTGATCATACTATCTAGTTTTACCACAGAATTACATGGTTACTCTACTTAAATTTAGAACAACAAATAATAATTTACCTGTAAATAAGCTACGCTATGCTGGCACACCTAGGTGTGAAAGAATTTGTGACAAATGTGCTATGCATGATATTGCAGATGAATTTCATTATTTGTTCGTGTATCCTTTTTTTGATGCAGAAAGAAAAAAATATCTCCCGCGATACTTCTTTGTAGGGCCGAATGCTGTTAAATTCAACATTTTGTTTGCATCAAAAAATAAGAAACTTTTAATTAAACTAAAGAATTATATTACAGTTATAAATAGCTTTTTCCAATAATTCATATAATTAAAATTACAACATTACACAATGTTTGCACTCTGTATAAGGACAACTGTCTATGAGATTTTCATTTATGCTTAATATTGTTTGCGTCGTTTGCTCGTTTATTTTGCTTACTTGATTATGGATATCACTCTATTCTGATGTGCGATTTTTCATTTTGTGAGTATTGTCTTATATTTCTGTGCCCCATGTGGGTATGAAATAAAATAATTGCCTTGCCTTGCCTTGCCTTTAAACAATTTAAGAAGTGAATAGTGGACACACCATCTCCAATGATTTCAAAACAAAACCAAAGAATAAATCCAGGGGTCCATATATGAACTGAATCCAGGGGGTCCATTACTGAACTCGCATCGCCACTCAAAAAGTACAGTGGAGGGCAGCAGAGTTGGCGTGGGAAGAAAAAAGTCAATACAAGCGGTGTTCAAAACCTGAACACTGGGAACCTCTAGCGTCATTCACTGGTGCTTTGACCACTGGGCTAACCACAGCAGCATTGCAAAAGATGCTGCACACTAGCCATGGGGCCTGTGGCCTTTGGGGCGACGTTCGAGCTTCGTGCACTGGAAGACAGCCGTGTGAAACATGCTTCAGTCAGAGCAGTCACAATATGCATATGAACATGGTGAATTCATCTTAGCTAACAACAGCTTTTGAACCCTAGCTGCAAGCCAGTAGAGCGAGGGGGTGCGGGGGGTGGGGGGGGGGGGGGGGGGGGGGGGGGGGAGTGGGGTGGAGGTCATAAACGTTTTTTCTCCTTGTTCATTGAATTGACCATAGGACATTGTGGCCACATCAACCATTGTTTCACGCTTTTTTTCTGTTTGAAATACAGAAAGTTTGCTCTTGATTACGTTTTTTTTTTTTTTCGTTGTTATGTAATTAAACCATAAATTAATGCCTATCCGACAAATGTGAGTATCTATCGAACAAAGCTTTTCCTCTGAGCACTTTTTAGGAAAAAACTTGCAGAGCTTTTCCTGATGTGGAGTTGAATTTGTGGTCGATCAATTGTATAAATGCAATTATACAAACGCTGACCTAATTAGAGAATTCAACGAACGAATAAACGTGGGATCTATCTCATTCAACATTGTCCTCATAAACCAGACTTAGATACTTGAGTAATGAATGAGTTAAGCTCGTGCACAAGCAGGCTGATAGAATGGATTTCCCATCCCATTTAGTGCTTCTGACCTTCAACCATGCCCTGTCACATCAAAAGGTTGGAGGCCATACATGCTTCAAAGTGTAAGTCCCCTTTGACCACACATCCTTCAATGCTGTCTGTGTGTAACAGCACAACACATTACGGTGTACATACCAATTGTCCATCAAGCAGTTTATAATTGTTGAAGTGGAAGGAATCCTGGATGCTTCATTTACATCTCAAGCCCATGCTGTGCATCAAATGAGCCGCTCTTCGTGTGAGGAGTCCTCTTTCGTGCCTTGCTTAAAATGCTAGATGCTGAAAATGGGAGGTCAAGAATAAAGAAATCGAACACCCGAACAACAGTTTGTTCTGACGCCAAGAGCTTTACCAACGAGTCCGTTGTTTGATTTAAAAGTTCAAACGAGTTTTGTTGAAGTGCGCGCAAACTGCATGACAGATATGGTGTTTCCTCGGGTCAGACCAGCCTAATAATTGGTTGTGGTGTGCCTCCAATACAATGAAAATGAATAATGATTTGAGTAATGAGCTGCCACACACTGAAATTGAAAGCAAAAAAGTGACGAAGCCCTGTGGCGACAATACGAAGTCAGGTAGTCTGACAATAAGCAATAACGCAGACTTGTCAAACTGATCTGAATGGTCTCATCAGCATCATTCACTCTATCATCAGCACATTTTTTTTTTTAGAATGGAAAAACCAAAGACTTTATCAGTTGATTGTTTCTCATTATGAGTCAGTCATAGTGTCCCTTTCATCATCAAACACAGTATGAGTCAGTCATAGTGTCCTCTTTCATCAAACACAGTATGAGTCAGTCATAGTGTCCTCTTTCATCAAACACATTATGAGTCAGTCATATGTCCTCTTTCATCATTATGAGTCAGTCATAGTGTCCTCTTTCATCAAACACATTACGAGTCAGTCATAGTGTCCTCTTTCATCAACACACATTACGAGCCAGGCAAACCTTTCTCTCTTTCAAACAGGCCTTGCCTCCACACTCGTTTTTGTTTGTTTTTTTTTTAAGAATCATTGTGAATCAAGGAATATGCGATATTTGTTCAGCTGTCCAAACAAACAAACAAACTGACATTCTTTTTTTTTTTCCAGTGTTTCTCGCTCTTCCCATTCTCTGAAGAACCAGTGGATGTTTCTCAAGTCTGTTTTCTCAGTTGGTCCAAAAATCGACCAGATGTGTACGGCAGTGAATGTATTCCTCACCACGCTCCTGAAACTGTATACGTGTGTACCTTCTTTTTTTTACTTCCTAACACACTGCCTAATGTCCAGTGAACATGCTAGTCCATATCATGTATGATTACACACATATTTTTTTGTTGTTGTTCTTTTTCTCATAAACTTCATGCGTTCGATAAACTTAAGTTCAAAGCGTTTAACACTGTGCTGGTAAGTCTGAAGGGAACTGGATAAAAGAAAACAAAAAAGAAAAAGATGAGATTGGAGCACAATAATGTGACATTCCGTTCTACAACTGAACGGCACCAGCGCCGCCACCCCTGAATCAGTGCAACTGTTCCAGCGACATGAACCTTGGACCGTCGGAGAAGGGTGCCCTTGGCCCGTCTGAGGGTGTCGGATTAGGGACGAAGTCTTGCTCAGTCCCGTGGAGAATGAGCTCCACCTGTCGGTGGACGGCGGACGTGAGTCGCTGAGCATGGAGGGACCTGGTCAGGCCTCACCGCCTGCGGGATGGCGTGGCTGGCTCACTGATGAAATATCGCTGTAGATTATTGACGATCCACCTCGCTCGTCGAGGCATCGGCATCGATCATTGGCATGCCTGGTAAAGCCGATGAACGACTGCTGGAACTGGCAGCGGACATAGAGACTGACGGTTCTGTGGCACTTGCAAACGGTGTGAAGCACCCGGCCCTTTGGGTTGGAGGGCTTGTGGACGTTTCTCTCTGCCCCTGGCCGATGCTTTGGTCCTACGCCACCAGCACCAGCCGGCGACACAGATCGCAGCTAGTACCAGGATCGTTGCCACCGATATGTCCACAGCCATTGCATTGGATTTAGAAACAGAGCCAGAACCAGAGCCCGAGTCACCGTCGCCGTCATCGTCTTCCTCATCATCAGCGCCATAGTCTGGATCCTTTCCTACAAGAACAAAAAAAAAAAAATAAAAATAAATAAAGAAAAATAAAAATCAGATGAAGAACTCGAGTCAGAGCCGGTTGTATCGAAGTCAGTTGTACCTAATGTCTTCTGTGTCAAAAGAAATGTTTTTTCCCCTCTGTCGCACAAACGGAATTTGTGCTCTGATGTGGTAGATCTATTACACAAAAGGATTTAAGCTCAGATGCGTTAGGGGATGTTGGGGATCTTACTCGGGTGGGATGTTAATAAATCAACACTGCAGCTGACTAATGACTAAGATTTCTATGCAACTTTTATCGTGAGAGAGAGAGAGAAAGAGAGAGAGAGAGAGAGAGAGAGAGAGAGAGAGAGAGAGAGAGAGAGAATTCACTCAGAGATACGAGGCTGAAAGTGAATTAGTATGAGGTTGATAGGTCAGTGTGAGATGTTAGATAATCTTCTTCATACACGCTCAGAAACATACCAGACAGAGGATAGTACGAGGCAGAACATAATGAAAATATTCTTTCAGTAAACAAGCACTTAGAATTTACACATGTATTTATGTTGACTACAAATTATAAAAAGACATTCCCAGGAATTCTAACTTCCATCTAAGACCTTCTCTATCTAGACTAATAAAAGTAGATGCAAATAACACGGAAGTCACATACCTTAACATCATGATCACTGTGGCCAGGCCCGAAGGCCGAGAGGCCCAGCAACACCTTGACTGAACCAGAGGATGCCAGGGAGCAGAGAGAGAGGAAGTCGATATCCTTAGTTTATATTGCCTTTGCCTGGGTGAATTGAATTGAATTGAATTGAATGACCGTGGTGTGGCACGGCATTGACACTGACTGCTTTTGCAGTGAGAGAACACCAGGCACTGTCGTTATCAATGTCTAATTCATTAGTGACCAACTACTCTTGGTCGGGGAGGGGGGGGGGGGTTGTAGAAAATGTGAGGGATGAGTGTGATTTCGGGGGGGGGGGGGGGGGGGCACGGAAGGGGGCCTTGCAGTTGGCCTGTTGCTCAATCCCATCGTGGGGTAGTTAATGACCGATGCAACTACTCGGGGAGGTGGGAGAGAGAGAGAGAGAGAGAGAGGGGGGGGGGGGGGGGGGTACGGGGGGGTACGGGAGTGGCTCAGAGTGTTCGCCCATCGTGCAGTCCGTCCTGGGGCAGTTGATGATTTTTTTTTTTTACCATCCTCAAGCCTTCCTGACACTTGGCATCACGCTTTTGAACAAGGCGATCGCCTTACCTCAGGACTGACCATTGAAACTGCCCGTGAACGGCTGGGTGTGTGGTGTGTGTGTGTGTGTGTGTGTGTGTGTGTGTGTGTGTGTGTGTGGCCCCTTTGTATATCACTGTGTGGTACCTCCACCAAAGCTGTTCTTTATGTTTTGTTCTGGTTATCATGAAAGCTGGCCTCATCCAAACTGATTTCACACTCCCGTCGATAAGTGGTCTATATAAGTGGTTTGGATTGTTGATATTCGTTGACGCTGACAAAGTATGTTACTCAAGAAAGTTTCTTTACTGTTTCATACATTATGGCACAGATGCCCACCACAACGAGCCGAAGTCACGTTGCTTATAGTTCACGAGACTACTTAGGACAAGTTAGAGTTGTGATCTTAAGAGCAGGGTTACGATATGGTCAGGACCCCAACATACACACACATACGTCTGATTGGCACACGACTCCCCAACCAACATCACATTGTCCACTGTGATCGATGTTATCAGCGTTAACGGCTAGCAAATACCATTATCACCGTTTCTTTTTATGTTGAGTTGGGGATTTTCGTTTTTCTTGGGAGAAAAAAAAATTGTCACACAGTGGACGAAGCAGTCCAGAGTTACTCTCTCTCTCTCTTACACACACACACACACACACACACACACACACACACACACACACACACACACAAGGCTGAAGAGGGTCCATTCAAAGAGGTGAAAACGTTGCAACGTTTACGGGCACAAAAGCATCTTTAATCCGGTCAAAACAAAACCTGAGTACCCTAGTGTGCAACTGAGATTCTGTGCAAACGATCTTCCCTTTTTCAAAACACACAACGGCCCGCGAGAACATTGCGCGCAGAATGTTCACGCCATGTAATTGATTGTGACTCTTTCTGGCGGACATTAACAACGTCATGGCCAACTGTAAGAATGTCTCTTGTTATAATGATATCCCGCCGCAAGATAAAACAGCTTGACAAGCCTTTCTTTAGCCACGAGCCTACTGTGCAAGTGCTAATTAGAAACAATAGCAACAACAACAACAACAAACAACAACAGCATGACATGCTCTCTTCACTTAACACATTTTGCTCGTGCTAACTGGGAACAAAATGTACTGTGACATGTGATCTTCACTCAGGTAAGGTAAGGTAATGTTGCTTATAGCCCAGCCGACTGCAAAGGGCCAGATCAGGACTGTCACCGCGTTGAAGTCAACTCACAAGTCATTAAAAAAAAATCACACAACCCTATGAAATACACCTCCTAAACACACTCCAGAAACTTCGTTAACAATCTTTCTTCTGTAAAATCTTACATTAGAAGAAAAATTGTTAATATCTTTCAGAAATTCAAAGACCACATCAGGTGGGACATCTCTGAACAAGGTTTTCATGGGGTCTTTGCAAAGTGTTTACGTCTCACATGATGCAAGTCCCAACATTCCAAAAGAATATGTTTCATTGTGAGAGTAATACATGACATGGAATGTACCACACAGCTGCGTCTTCACCTCCTAAAAGATAAGAAAGAGTGTTAAAAGAGTGGTCTGTATGCAAACGACACAAAACTGTTTCTTCTTTATGGCCACCGCGGGAACATGGTAAAAATTCTTTTCAGGTTTGGACAGATTTTAAATAGGTTGTTATCCGTCTGCAATTCCATTCCTCTTGCCAGAGGCTTTGACATAAGCCTGGATTTGGGTTTCAGATCAGTGTGAGGGACAGACAGTCTGCTCAACACTTTTTGTGGCCCTCTTGGCAAGTACATCGAGAACTTTTTTGCTTCGAATGTTTACATGGCTGGGAGCCCAAGCAAAATATATGTTATATCCATCTGATTTCAGAAAGGTGATTCGAATTCGAATAACTTCAGCTGTTGAGGCTGACGGCCAGCAATGGCCTCCAAAGCAGAAAAGGAGTATAACAAAATGAGGAAATCTTTTATGTTTCGATCAGAAAAAAAAAAAAAAAACATTTCAAGAGCCAGGACAAAGGTCATCAACTCAGCAGCGTAGATGGAGGTGTCAGTGGGAATGTGTTTAGAACATCTCTGAGAAGGATGTGTTGCACAACACACAGCAGAGGCAACCTCTCCTCAGAGATTTGGAACAGTCGGTGAAAGTTCTTCTGACGGATGGAAACTTGGAACATAGTTCGGTTAAAAAACGACTTGTACCCCAAGGAGCTAGTGGAATCTTTACGACACAAGACAAAATCAGATCGGATCTCTGGAGTAAAGAAAGTCCATGGTGGGTCATCAAGAAACAAGGATAAATCACATACCACTCCAAGGTCTATAACTGCATTGTTCAAATGAGGAAGAATACGAATTTTCCTGGGGTCATCGAATTTCTTTTGAAAACTTGGAGTCACAGTCGTATGCAGGGTTTTGGGTTTCAGACGATATGTTCAAACAATAGTTCTAGGTAAGCTTCAGCCAACGGTTTGTGAGGAATGGTTCCCCTGCTTCAGCATACAGGCTATAAGCAGGGGTGGTGCGGAATGCACCCAGACACAATCGAAGCACTTTATGGTGGATAGGATCTAGACTTTTCAAGTAGAAAGGTCTGGCCGAGCTGTAGACTACACACTCGTAGTCCAGTTTGGAGCGAATCAGAGCCCTCTTCACTCAGGAACACATTTCGCTCGTGCTAACCGGGAACAAACAAACGAACAAAAAAACGCAACATCGCATGTTCTCTTTACTCACGAACACAATCTTCTTTGTGCCAACTTGAAACGAAACACTGTAGAACATACTGCCTGAAATCCTCAACGAAATTAAACCTGTTGAGACCAAAGGCTCCACGCTACCCTCTCCAACCTTACCTTCAGAATAAACGCCAGCAAACTGGGGGGAAGGTCTGGTTGTTACGGATGATGTAGCATCGGTAGACCTGCTCCCTGTTTTCCAGAGGCAGCTTAAGCGTCAGTCGGCTGCTTCGCTTCTCCTGGCAGCTGTCATAGACTGGCTCTCCAACATCCTGTATGTCCGAACTGTTGTCACAGGGCTGCCAGCTCTCGTTTCCATTCTTGGTCTCCCAGATCCAGTCCACCTGAGAGCCAGAAAGAGAGGGAGCCTTGATGCGAGTGCTTGTCCAGTGGTGAGAGTTACTGTCTGAAAATTAAAGGCTGGTGAAAAGCGAGAGTAACACGACAACATTTGGAAAGAAAAGAAAATTCTGTCCAAAAAAGTGAGTGAATGGATGCTGTTACAATTTAAAAGGGAGACAAGAGAGGAGGGATTCTCGCGAAAGACGTCATAGCAAATAATGACGAGTTGCAAGCCTCCTTTAATTTATCGCTTTTAGAGATCTTT